>WAAG01045836.1:13655-62405 GCA_013390105.1 Tichodroma muraria
CCGCTCCGCTCCCTTCGCAGCCGGGCGGGGCCGGCCCGGCCCCGCTCGGACACGGGGACACCGGCACCGGGACCCGCCTCCAGGTGAGGATGGAGCCGGCGGATTCGACGGGCTGAACGCTCGTGGTACGGGTCCGGCATGGGTTTCCGTAACGAAAATAACGGGATCCAAAGCAAACTAGTTGATAAATGCAGACGTCTCCCTAGACGGGAAACCCAGTTCACCCGGAGTTCAGTCTATGCGAGCAGGAGCGCTATAAGGGGACACGGAGGCACTTTTTAATTTCTGGAGTTATCTTTAGAGAACAGGGGGTTTCTTTGGGAACTGCTCTCCCGCAGGAGTGCTTTTCAGCACGTCCCGATTCCGCTGCCCCTGCTCGGCCACACTGGCATCTTAGACCTTGCAACGCCCCTTTACACCTCACCCAACCCTCCAGAATGGGTATGCTCAAACCACGGCAAACATACAGCAAAGGAACGATTTGTACAAGTATGTCAGCGCCAGTGTGCTGGTGATGGGCAACCGGACAGACCTTGACGTCTGGGATTCCCGGGTGCTAGCTGCAGAAGTAGCCAGGAATGATGTGATACCTGGTCGTAGCTGTGTCATTAGTTTTTAAAGATTTTTCAGGGGTTAAGAAAACCCCTCGTTGTAACTGTGTTATAATATTGCTTTCTGTCTGTAGCTGACTTATGTTGCATGTAGATTAACATGTTTTAAAAAAACCAAAGATGCTCTTTTTTTAAATGTTAGGCACCTACCCTGAAATTCCTGCATTTTATTGCAAGATTTAAAAGTTGCTGCTGTTAAGAGAATAGGCTGTATCTACAGTAGCAGGGAAAGAGGGTGAATAGTAAACCTGAATGGTCTTAGAAATGAAGATTGGAAATGCTGCTGCTAAATCTGTTTTGTTTATTAATGATGCTCACCATTTGACAAGAAAGCTATCCTCAGTTTATCCCAAGAAGCTTTCATTTTGTCAGATGCCTGGTGTCTCATCAATTCCTTTCATGTCCCTGGGATTTTCTCTTTTCCAGGCTCAGGCCACAGCAGCTTTCTGTGTTGGGGATAACTGTTAAGCTCTTCTTTTGAATTCATGAGCTTCCAAATTAAACTTTTGCTGGCACCTGCTACCTAGCCTGGTTGAGCATAACGACAGTGTCACCCAGGCTACCGGAGCTCTGCCACCAAACAAAGTAAATCGCAAACAAAAATAATTGTAAGATGCCTGGACTAGGTAACACAATGATCTGGGACATCTGGGAAACCCTAGCTACTGGAAATCCAATCGAAGTCTGCCTCTAATGGAGCAAACTTTCCAACAGCAATCACAGGCAGGAATTAAATCCATAGAATAGATGGCAACAGAGATTAATAATCATCATCAATTAGCTGATGGAATCAAACAGAACAAAATGAGGGTAAACAAAAACCCGTCTCCCCCTCCCCCTTGAATCCAGTCCCACCTTCATTTATCCAGAGTCAAAGATCTCTCCTGAGCACTGGTTTCAAGTGCCAAAAAATTTAGCAGGTGTCATAACATAAGGTCAAGACTTAATTATTTATATGGAGACATCAATCATCCTGTGGGGATGATTTATTTATAAATCACCAGAGCTGTAACACAAGACAGTGAATTCTGATTTCCTCCTGCTCCTTCCTGAAAGGGACCAGGAAGGTCCACGCTGTGGTCAAACGGTCTCAGGAGCCTACAGAAGTTTTTACCCAGCCCCTCACAGAGGAGGCTTTTCTACACCTTTTACATCGTGCAACCAAAATACCACCAGGGAAATCTCATACATATTTGCTACATCTCAGTAATGAACATTTACTGATTATGGATTATCTGGAGAATTTAGCTTTTTAAACATTATTCAAATTTTTATGTTTATGTAAGCTAATAAGACTGAGGAGATTCAGTAACTACTCTTTGCCTTATGGTATTTGAAAAGAGTGTCCATGGGGCTTAGCTCAGCATCTTCCAGTCACTTTCAAAAGACTAAAATAGAATTTTTCTGCCTGAAAAAACCCCACCCTATCTCTACTCAGTATAATGTTCTTTGCTCACAATTAATGCCAAAAAATCAATTTTCTAATATGCTTTTTATGTTTCTGCTGAGCACAAACAAGAAGGCACAGTAAAAGCTTTTGCTGCCATCTGATTAGGCTGCAGTGGGGGTAAGTGGCTTGGCCAGCAGGGCTGCAAGATTGCTGTGCTGGATGCAGCAGGCACAGAGAAGGGCATGGGATGCTGAGCACCAGCCACAATCCTGCCCTCAGGGTCATTCAGAGAAATGTTATCAACTCTGTGGGCAGAAGCAGGATCAGGCTCATCAGGTTTTCTGATAGCTGGACAAAGTCATGAACGTGCACTTGGACTGTTCCTTAACCTCCTCTTCTGAGATTTTGATAAAGGGTTAATTACAGCCAGGGATTCTCAGAGATTTGTCCATTTATTTATCTGTTAAGAGGAATCATGCTATTGATCTTATTCACATGACTGTTTTTCGGGCAGGGAGGTGATTAAGTTTGAGTGAAATTGGTAAAAAAAGAATATAGGAAGAGAGATGGGAAGTTATGGTAAAAACAAGAGCTAGGATGGAAGGTTTCCTTTGCTTTTCTATCATTATCTTGTGAAAAACTGTGTAGCCCAAACCCATCAGCTTTACCATCAAGAAAAGAGGAGCATGAGGAATATCCAGAGCATCTTGTGATCCTTCTGAACTTCATGGCAGGACTCCATTTTGGCAAGAGCAAGTCAATAAGCATTCCTGCACATCCATTATTCTGTTCCCACTGATTTTAAAAGAATACCATTTATCACTGCATTTCAGGGACAGAAATGCTAAAATAATGTTTCACTGGGTTTATAAGAGGGTGTGAAAAAGGATGGATGAGCTGGCAATGTTGTCAAGGAACAATTAAGACATTAAGAGTGTGGGGAAATATTTTTAAGAAGTAACTAATTTGTGAGAAAATAGGAATTTAGGACCCGATTCAGTTATGAGATATTCCTCAAGCACCCTCTGGATTTTGCTCAGAGCATGTGAAAAAAATGAAAAATTCATAGTATTTCTTGTAGGCAAGACCAGTCATCTGCTTGTGTGTTTTTATGGTATACTGGGTATATTTATAGCATTTAGTAACGCCAGCAACATTCAATGTAAAGAGTAACAGATGAATGTATCATGAAACAAGGCACTGGCAAGGCAGGTGGGAAATGATTTCCAAAATATTGCAGCAAACAGGCTGGGAGAAATCTAGGAAGATGGTAAACATAACAGACCTAGGTAGCTTCAAGCAAAGCCAGGGTTAAAGCCCCAGGCTGAGCCCTATGCACGTGTTCTGTAGAGGAGGAGAGCCAGCACTCCTGTGTGCAAGCCCCAGCAGATGTGGCCTCCACGCCACTCCAGCCTCAGTGCATCCAAGGGCACGGGAGACAGTAAAATTGCAGTTGAGTGCAGAGAGAAGAAAGGAGGGGAATGAAATTGTATTGGCTCAATTGCAAGAAACAAATCACAGACTTCCCTAATCAGACAGATGATGCCTAACTAGGGCACAACGTGAACCACAAAGAAAGGTGGCAGATTTCACAAATTAGTCATGGCAAAAATGGTGAATTTCACAGCTTGAAGTGAATTCATGTTATAGGATGAAACAGCACAAGGTGATTAAGAGCTCTAACTGATAGGAGCAATAAGCATGTGAGACTTAGTCATCACAGAGCAGCCGACATTTGTGTCTGGCTTCAGCTGAGCCACAGGAGCAGCCCTTCAGCCTCCAGTTTTTGATGCTGAGTGGCAGCTGGTGGGGGCAGTCACCAACACGATCCCACAGATGTTTGCTGGAGTTTTCTGTTTCTGTGAGGTACAACCATGGTGGTCCAATAGAGCTGGAGCAGCCACTCTGTAGGGAGATGTTCTGCAGGCACAGGCTCCGCTCCCGGTGCCACCACTGAAACCTTGGAGCTGCGGCAGCAGGACCAGAGGACTTCCTCTTCACAGCGTGACCCCACTGGTGAAGAGCAGAGAGGGAAGACAGCTGAGAAAGGTTGGAACGAGGAGGGACACTTGCAGAACAGTCCCTGCCATGCTGGGGATGACCTTTGAAGTCTGGCAGTGCCATTTTTAGAGCCACCAGGTGCTGCCATGTGCCACCTCATAGTAACCACACCACAGCATGCACCCCTAATAGAAAACAACCATTAAACAGTCTATTCCCATTTTCTATTCTTTCAGGGGATCAAAACCAGTGTCACAAGCCTCTGGCACAGGTGGTGTTGCCTGACTTTTGCTGGTAAAACATTTTAATAGCAGTGACAGCACACTTTCAAGGAAATGTCTGTTAACAGATACTGGAATGTTATCCTACCACTTGTATCCCTGCTTAGATGAAGATAAAAATTCTGGAGAAAAATGTCACCATTATATCTTAATACTTTTATTTCAGTGTATACTCTTCTATCATAGCTATTGAAAATACATAGAGCAAAATGGAAGCAAAGTGAGCTAATACCAACCAGGACAAGGCCGCCCTGGAGAATCCCTCCTCTGGCACCGTAAGCCTCCTCCAAACTCTTCCCATCGGTGGCAGGCTGTGGCCAGGCTCGGGCAGTGCCCCGGCAGCCCCGAGTGGAGCCGTGCCAGGGGGGTTAACACACCCCAAGCTGGCAGGCGGAGCCGAGGCTGCCGCGGAGCTGTGAACCCTTCAGGGAGCAGAGCCTGGCAGCTTTCCTCTGTTTATTGAGGGTGTTCCAGCACCGTCGCTCCCCTGAGCGCAGCTGTGTTAATGTTGTGCAGGGAGAGGGGAAGCTGTTGAAGTTTGCCAGGACCGAAGCCATAGAGGAAAGTAATGGGGCAGTGCCAGTTCCTTTAAATCCCACCTGGAACTTATTAGGCATCCACGGGAGGTAGCAGAGCACCTGCATCCCAGATTATCAAACACTCACCCTCTGTGCAGAGTCCGGCTGCACCTCGACTGCACACTGCACGGCCACAGCTCCACTCCTGACCCAGCACCAGGGGATTTTCAGTTGCAGAGTGAAGAAAGACCCCAAGAGGAATTGATCGCTCTCGGACAAGGATGCAAACACAAAGTTTGAAAAGAATTATCATTTCTAAAGCATTTTCAAAGGAATGCCCTTGGAGTTGTGGTAAAGGACTTTTAAGAAGGCAGTCGGGGTGAGAGACCCTCTTCTCCTACACTGATTTTGGAACCTGGCAGGTTTTAAGAGATCTTTCAGTAACACTTTGCAAATCAATGCTAATTTGATGTATCGGAGCTCAGCACTGTGCCAATTCACTGTCAAACCAGTATTAACTAGGCATTTTTGGGGAATGCTTATAGCTCAAGGTCCATTAAATATGCAAACCTGGCAATTATTTCACCACCCTTAAAAGACTTAATTTGAAATGTGCATCAGAGCACCCATAAACGGTCTTTCAGTCTTCATCAGAATGAAGCCTCCCTCTCTTGAAAGTGCAAGTCAGTGTCCTGGGAGAGGGGGCTGGTGGCTGTGCTTGGGATGAAGACAGGAGGCGGGAGGGGATTGATGCTGCCTGCAAGGCTGCCACAGAAAAGCACAACCACGTTAAGATCTGCTAGGGCCTGATCTGCCGACCACCACTGATACAGCAACCAACCTCGAGAAAGTCAGGAGATGTTAAGTAAATGGCAGTCCTCAAGAGAGCACTAATTACTCACCTTGGGAAAGGTGGCCGGATCAGTTGCATAAATTTTCTGAGTGCTTTTTTAACCTGAGTGCCTGTGATCTGATATCCACTTAAAGCTGGGATCTAAATAAAAGTTGCTTTATTTTTTAACAGTTGCTAATTTAGCCAAAGCTGCAAGAGATCCTGGTCTTTACATCCAGGTTCCTTTAATGCCTGCACAGAAACAGTTTGAGAGAGGTTGATCTCTCCTTCTATTCAGTGTGGTCCTCAAATAGAGACCTGAACCCCTTCAGAGTTGGGAGAATCACAGCAGTAGTTGGTGACATGTATATTTAGATGACTGACTTCAGGCACCTAAGTTTGAATATGTGATTTAATATGCCTTCATTTTTATGTCCTGAAATGGGGATACTATTTAGCTCAAAGATCAATTAATTTTTGTGTTGCTTTTAAGCTCTTTAATAGAAGATGTTACATAAATAATTATTTAATATACTTTAACAGGTTTTTTTTTTTTGCATGAGCTGCTTGATCTGCTTAAAGTATGTAAATCAGTATGAGCTGGATTAGTAAAATAAGTTCAGAAATCTAGAGTGCATCAGAAGTTAGACTAGTCCATAAAAAGGGGTAAAAGCTAAGTTGCTCTTTCATTGGCAAAAAGCAGACAGATTGGTTTTTTTTGTGAACCTTTAGACTTCTCATTTCTCAGGAATCACAAAATCCATTTGTGAAAAGATCTAGGAAATAAAGAAAGAAATTGTGCGAGCGGCATCCTGGTCAGTAAAGCATGTGAGTCTGCAGGCACATAGACAGGATGATGCCATGAATCTCCCCTTTGTGTTCAGTTCAGAAGAGGAGCTATTTTCTTCATCTGAGCAGATGCCAAAGGCTCAGAGAAGGGCAAGCAGACAGGACGCAGCCCCTTTCTTGTAGCAGAAATGTATCTGCCTGGTTTCTCAAGTGACAGAAGAGTCCTAAGCTGCAGTGATGAAACCTCTTCATCTGGGGGTTATCACAGCACTGGGTGTAAGGCAGAGCATGACCAACGATCATTTCATCCTTCCATCCCCCAGTCCCCCATTTATTCCATCCAACACAGATTTGAACATCCACCAGTTCTAGGGAAAGTTCCTTCCCTGCCATCTCTATGATATTTTACAAATACTGACATGCTTTTTTCTATCTTTCCCCAAAAGCAGACTTTATCACACTTACATCCAAAAACCTCCCTCTCCAACTACAGAAGCTAATTTATTACTTTTCTGGCTTTTCTTCTCAACCATTATTCAGATCCCATTGTTAGTGTTTCTTCCAATAATACCAAAGCCCTGTGACAATGTTTTAACGAGTCACTTACAACTTACCAGCAAAATAATTCACATCTGCCTGTTAGTTATGGCTGTATGATCCACCTGAGGAAGCTTCTGTCCAATAAATTACTGAACTGTCTGCCTCCACGCAGTGCTCCCCAACCTCTCCAGCATCTCTTCACTGCTTTCTATCACCTAACTTAGTGCCAAGACGAAGCATGGCAGCTGTTTCAGCACTTAATGCCAGTATTCCTTCGCAGACTAGGGGGAGGGGATTTCAAGATGCCACTCTTCCTGCTGAGACTGGCAGTAGTATTATCTCACATCTTTAAATACCAGTCTTGGAGTTATCGGTGTGATAGCAAGGTGCAGAGATTTTATGATACAGAAATTTTACATGAACAATTTCTTTCTTTATTTTTTTTCCGACATTTAAAATCTAAAGTTAGTTTGAATCCTTGAATTAATTAATGAATCCTTTTCTCATAAACACAGCAATTGTTTAATGCTTTGGAATAGCACTGTCCATATTGTTTTGTGTATGCTGCCACTCCTGCAGGCCTCAGTGTCTCCCCAAAGCATTAGATGTTGTATATGCACCTAGGGCAAATCTACAGCTGACGTATAGCTCTTCTATTCTGTACCTTACACAGGAGGGCTACAGCACTGATGGCAGACACTACATAGTATCTATGAATAACAAATCATCACACTTACCTGCACTGTGTTCTTCTGATACATTATTATTAACCTCTGTTGCAGCACTTTTACTTCAAAATGCTAGAATCAGCTTGTTATTCTACCTTTACTTTACACTGGGAGAAACCTCAGCTCAGGGTAATGTCAGGAGATTATCTGAGGTCTCTGTTATAGCAGCAGCATGTGTTGCTAGCACAGAAATTCATCTGGTTTTCATAAATATTTGATAGGGCTCTATCATCCTCATCATCATTTTGGGCCGGTTGGAAGAGGATCCCCCTGCAATTGCAACCCATTTCCGAGTTGTCATGGAAAGTCAGTTGGTGATATTTCAATCAGAGTGTTCTTATAACAAATTCCATTCAAATTCTGTCTGAAAGGGAGTTAAGGTTTCATCCTGCTGCTTAGAGAATGATATGCTAAATGCAGCTTCCCATGGGCTTGGCTGCGGTCCAGCACTTTGTAATTTATCGTTCTCCTTCCAAGTTCTGGCTGTGACCTTGGGAACGCACGCTGGAGTTCTCCCAGCTCCGGCACCTCTCGCTAAAGCACCGTCCCGGCGTCCTTGCCCCCTTGCCAGGCAGCACAGGGCAGCAGCAGGGCAGCTCCAGCGAGACCCAGGGCAGTGCTCTGGCACACGGGCAGCTGGGAGAGCAGCACAGGGGAGTGCTCGTTAGCTCTTTTTTACTATTAGGAGCAAATCATGGAACGTTGTTCTTAAATGACAGAAGTTATTAGCTAGCTTCAAAGCATGAAATTCATTCACAGAAGAGGTTTAAATTATATTAGCCAAAGGTGTTTTCTGCAGAGACAGCCACAAAACAAGTCTAATTTGAGGTCTCCAAACAGCTGTTGTGCCCTTTGTATTTATATTGGAAAAAATAGCTTGGAAGAGTATGTTAACATGTGATTAAATTTTAAAGAAGTTTTAACATTAATACTGATCTTATTGATAGCATACAGGGGTGCCCAATATGCTTTACTGAGAAATGTGTGTCCATGGCCAGAGGAACTGACAACCCAAATTGTAACACATGCCACTTTTAACAGAAAAATTGTGTAATTGAGAGAAATTATTGCCCCTTGAAGATTACATTCATTATAGATTGTAACAGAGATATGTCTTCAGAATGACTGCAGTTCCTTTCAGTTAAAGAGCTATTCAGAAATACCAGTGTTTGAGCTCATGGACGTAGCTGCAATTGTTTTAGCAGAGTTACTGAGGGAAAGCAATTTAGAGGAAGGTACCCCAGATCCGTACAGCTCTTTTGTTTCTTTATTCTTTCCAGATTTTTCAAGGACATATCTTCTGAAAGTACTTGTTTGTACTTACTTATTTGGATTCCTTAGGATAGGAAATAATTTTAAAATAAAAAAAAGGATTACTTTTAAAATAATGATTTTAAAAATTCTTTTTTAAAATATAAAATCATTATTTTAGAAGTCTCTTACTTTTTATTTCACCATTGATTGTATTATTTCACCAGTACTTGCCATGGAATTTCTGCAAAACAATTGATATGGATTTAGCTTTGAAAACAAAGAAAAACAACTCTTCATTTTTTCGTATTGCGTCTGACATTTTTAGTGACTGGCATTTACCATAAATGAACCTTCTCTGTAACCCAGTTGAATCCCAGCTGTATCTCTTTTGAAGTGCTTTTTCTATTACCTGTTGTGAAGACATCAGAGAATCATTATATTAAACAGTACTTTGTAAACAGTAAGCCAGCAAACCCAAGAAACTCCCTTTGCTAGGTGCTCATCACCAAGATACCACAAGCAAAACGTACATCAGCTCCCTGGACCACTCTACAAATGGTGGCCCTCCACTGGAGAACTTCAGCAGAAATATGTTTGGCTTTTTTGCTTCACTTGTGACACAACTACAGTGAAAGGAAAACACCCGTGGGCAGTGCCCAGAGGTGAGGTGCATGGAAAGGCCCCGGGGCGGCGGTGCCGTGTGCGGAGACGGGAAAGGACAACTGGCAGTATTTATGGCAGGCTTCTCTGCAAGGGGTTTCTGTGCTCTACACGGAGTATTTATTCTGGCAGTAGCTCTAATTGTGCTGTAAACCACCCTGGGTGCTGGTTGCTGTGTGCCCAGGAGTTTGACTAGAAGCCAGCCAGCAGCGAGCTCTGTGATAACGGTGCACCATTTCACCGCAGGAGCCTCATGCCCGTGGGTAGCAGAGCCTTCCTGCCTCCTCCCACGCTCCTCTGAGCAACCAAATCCCATCTCCAGGGTGTCTTCTGGACTATAAACTTGCTGTTGTTTATTATTAGCACACCTTATGAAGTGTGAGGTGTGTATAAGAGATACCTTTCTCTCACATGGTAGAGAATTAATATCAGCCCGTCTCCAACCCAGCTGACCCCATTCCCGTGCACTTCTAGGGCAAAGAAGAAGAAGGGCAGGGAGAACTTGTGCAGAGGGGACCCACAACCACAGCTCAATTTCCTCCAGGAAAAGTCTTTTTTCACTAAGTCCTTGCTCAGGCCTAGGAATCTCCTCATTCTTTCAGTGGAGACCAGTCAGTGTTGGCTTTTGCAGTGCTCTGAGCAGAGGCAGTGGTTTCTTCCAACTTTTCAGTGTTGCTGAGGTTTTTTTATGGTCACTGGCATTATTCATGCACACCTCCAGCTCCTCATCCTTAAGTGACTTTGAGACTTCCTTCTATAATCCATCATATCAGCAGCCCTCTTGGCTGGCCTTGCCTTAGTAACAACTGCTTCTTCTTCCAGCAGCTCTCCTGACACCTCTTGTCAGCGGGACAGAAAGCTGAGCTCAGTAAGAGGGGACTACGTGGAATTCATCCACATTTGGATGGGAAGGGAGGGTGCATGTGGGATAAAGGAGATATGTGAGAGAGCATCAGAGGAAGCAGCTGGGCTAATGCAAAGAAGCTGCTCTGCCTTGTAATTCCATGTATCACTGTGTGCCATTATCTGGAGCAGAGCTTGTGAGACCAAGGAATACTCGTTCCATCCGAGCTGGCTCTTGTGTGTCTGATTCTTTACCAGCCACACACCATCTCACTGGCTGCACAAGCCTGGCAGTTTGCCACACTGGGCACTTTCCCTGTCTGGCTATTCAACTGCCCTCTAACTTCCTTTTCTCAGGGCTTCTTTTCCCCTCTAATATCTCACCTAAACTTTTTCTTTCTTAGCTTCAGGCCATTGCTCCCTGGCCTACAATTTTCTGAGACTGTGAATAACTTCCTTCATTTCTGTTGTTCCTTTGATATTAGACTGTGGTCATGTTTACCCTGAGCCATCTCTTACACTGAATCTGGCTTTTTCAACCTCTCCACATGCTATGTTCTCTAATCTACATGTCATTGTCCTCCTTTGTTTTCATCTTCTTTTGAACTTTGTTTGCTAGAAATACAGAGCATCATGGTCTTAGATCACTGTTATTTGTACTGACTTACATGCACCTCCCACAGTTAGCTGTATTTTCTTACCCAGAAGGGCTATTTTTGTTTATATTGGTTTACTTTATGAAATTATCTCTCTCTTCTCCAAATTCAATTTTGCAAATGAAAATATACAAAATAACTCCATTTTGCTGCCAAGGTATCAACAGAAAGCTGTAAGACTAAAGAAGACAACTGGTTATAAAGGATCCCAAGTTCAATTTTTGTTTGCTGCAAAAGCTTTGTATGAGTTCGGTGCAGCTTCTGCACAGGTAATAGGGAGGCAGGACTATCCTCAGGATTATCCCTGTGCCATGTGTAAGGATCTTTGCCATTTTGGAAAGTACTATCAGCTACTTGTCCCCAGACATTCAGTTTCTCCAGTAACAGAGTTTCCTCTGATTTATCACCAAAATATGAATTTCTGTCCTACGCGAAGTTCTAAGTTTGGGGTTTTTTTAAGATGAAAAAAATCTCAGTTTTAAAACTTGTAATGAAATACAAAATTCTTGGGAAGGAAATTCCATTTGGTGAAAGCAAAAACACTCCATCTGGATGATTTTGATCCAGCCTGGGTACTGTGATTTGGCTGTACTGATGAATCTCCCCTTGTCTCAACTCGGCATCCCACAGGAGCTGCCAGTCTCACCCTGCCCTGAGCTCTCCCTAGCAGAGCCCAGGGCTCAGCCAGCACCAGCCTCCACCACACAGCACTGCCTCTCTTACCTCGTTGCTTTCCCTAGATAACAAATCTACACCTGGCAAATGTAAAAATGCAAAAAGACTCAGGAAAAGGTTGTATCCCATCATGGAAAAGGAGATCATGCCTGGGAGTGAGATCTTTGTATGGTGAAAGAATTGAAGCCCCCCAGAGCAACAGGGAAGTTGAGAAGAAGGGAGAAATTTGAACCTAAATTTGTAAAATGAGGCCATATTAAGATTTCTAACAATGTCAAAGATCTGAAAGATGGAAACAGCCTCCTGCACTGTAGCACATCGGGCTCTGTGGATGTGCTTGGGATTAGATTTCTGCCCATGTGCCATTCCCTGTGTACTGCCTGGCACTAACGGTGTCCCTCGTCAAACACAGGAACCCAGCCAGCGAGCCCTTTTCCAGCTTCTTCCTTGTACTCCCCCAGCACTCAGTACCAGTGCCTTGGTTTCCCAGCGAAACCACTGGCTCTTCTTGTCCTGGGCTTGTAATGGGTTTGCAATTAGGGTCTCAGTTCTGAAGAATCGTGAGAGAAAGAATACCTGTAATAATATTGTTTTTAAACTAACTAATTCTCAGTTCTACATTGACTTATTGAAAAAAAACCCTCCAATAACTATTAATAGCAACGCACATGGGGACTGCTGACGTAAAGGACAGGACAAACTCTCTAAAATATCTCCCATCTTTGTACTCTATAAATATTTATTTATAGCAATACTGCCGATTTCACTGGCACTTCACCTCACTCTGTGTCAGCAGAGCCATGACAGCTTCACAGAACAATACCAAGTGAACAAGTAACATCTGCAGAGCCCTTTCCTGCCAGAAGAATTGGCCTCTGAATAATTTTTCTTTTCAGTGGTTGAACCAAAATCAGTAGGGGGAAGAATTGCTTCAGTTGTCCAAAAGACAACTCGAGTGTTTCATTTTTATCACTGAAACACAAATCTTCAAAATTAAAACAAATTTCCAACACAAAAATTGCTTTCTTTCTTATAAGTGTCAAAACAAAACATTTTGATTTTTTTTAAGTTCAGAATAATGTTTCTTATGTTTAATTAGTTGATACCCTAATTAAAAAAATAAAATCAAAAAACAACAAATAGTTCATAAAACACATAATAAATGAAAGATCCCAGCAAGCCTCAGCAAGAATTACAATGAAGTAATTGTCTTTTAGACAATCAGTGTTTTTAATGGACACTGAAATGCACTTTGGAAATGGGCTGTTGCATCTGTCTTTTAATTATTAAATTCAAAATGTTTGAAATATGTGTTGTAAGATGACTTTATTTTAGTTTTCCTAGCAGAGACATTGACAGCTCCTGGATGATACTGCACCGAACTGTCCTCTTTAATGGCATTTTCTTTTTAATAATCATTGATCCACACCAATTTGTCAGTTCCTAAATAGGAGCTCATCACTCACATTGCTTGTGAGAGCTCTGTCAAGGTTTGAGCATGGCACAGAGGATCTGCTGCTATGCAAGTCCTCCATATAATCACATGATAGCTGGATATGATTTGGATTCTAATATTTTGTGCCTGCTCTAAATACCACAATGTACCAAAATACGGTGTCTTTTGTCCATGTGTGCTGAAAATATCCCGAAAGGGAAGGTAAAATCCTGTGGTGAATCATAAGCAAAATAAACTGATTTGGAAAGCTGCATTTCCTGTCTGTCCAAAGAACAAGAGCCTCTTATCTCCATCTCCACCCTGTTCGGGCCAAAATACCACCTTTTTCTTAGTTGATTGTTTAAAAGATTGACCATCCCAACCCAGTTGTTCATGCAATAGGAATACAAAGGGTTTTGCCATCCTTTGGCAGATGACAGGGATGGCTTAGCCTGTCTGGGTCCTCAGCACGAGCCCTGGTCCAAAACCCAGGGAACAGGCTGTGCTCTTTGCTGAAGGAGCAGCAGGCTGAGGAGCACATAGTCCATGGGGAGACACCAATCCATTAACTGGTTTTGCCTCTCCTGACCTCCTGTCTCTGACGTTGCTCCACCATATCCCTCCCCAGCCCCCACCGTGACCGCAAAATACACTAAATACAATCGGGCAAAGACAGCAGCCCATGCACCTGCTTAAGGCAAGAAAAGAGGGATCTGGGCTGTTCAGGGGCCCCATGAGGCAACACACATGAGGCAAAGGGGTAAAAGGGTGCAAGAGGAAAGTGTAAATTCAAGACCTAGAGCTGAGACTCAAATATAAGAGCAAGAAGCCAGACGAGCTGAAAGGGGAGCTGGCATCCACTCCCCAAGGGATTCATGAAGAAGAGAAGGCTGCCTGGCTGTTAAAGTGTCCTTTCAAGGACACCAAGGAGGATGGGGACAGTTTACAGCAATTCCTGGTGGCAGAGACAGGATGAGTCTCCCACAAGCTGGACCTTGAATCACTCAAAGTATTGGAAAGCCTTGCTTTTCCCTCACACTGCTCTAGGTCTTGTCCTGGAGTCACCTTGAATGTTATGAAAGCAAACACCTTCTGGAAATGAAATTGTAACTTGTGGTATAAGAGCACACATGAAGCCCTAGAAAACCACAGACATTACAAAATCATGTTTTAGTGGGTCTGGTCCTAAGGAGCAACTGTGGCTTCCAGCTGTTGTACAGAGCCTTGTGAGGCACCATCCTTTTTATAATTTTAGAAAGAAAAGACATCAACACTTTTGTGACTGCTTCCCTTTATAGGGAGTGCTATGGGGGAAGACATGGGGAAGGTCTCCCTATCCTTTCTCAGAGAATCCCCTGGATTAGAGAAAGGGGAGTCCTTTAGGACCCCCCCTAGATACCACTACTACACTTATTCTTTTTTAGTGATTTCCAGCAATTCTCACAGATTAGTACCCCCTTAGGACAGTTCTGCTCACAGACACACCATGGTCTGTTTTCTCCTTCCCTCAGCATCTCCCCTGAACTGGTATCCTTGGGAAGGAGAAAGGTTTACAGTTCTTCCCCCTTTTTCATCTTGTAAGCTGTACTCATTCTCTGCTGCCACACAAACAATAAACCAGGCACCCGAGCAGGGACTGTCTGTAATATTCCATTTCTCTGTCAGACTTTAGGTCAGGTGATAATTTTGGGTGAGGTATTGTCTGCAAAGACAATGAATGCAAGAAACCATCTTTATCCCAGCAAGGGATAAACTAGATGATCCAAGTGATTTTCTCTGTCACCGTCTATGTTTCTACTGTGGAATAAAACTGCTGGGCGAGGAGAAGGATTTATTGCTTGGACGTAGTGATGGATACTTCCAAAAAAGCTCAACTCAGGTTATCTCCTCCCTGCCTCATAAGGGCAACATGTGTCCAGCAAAAAAAAAAGGGATATTTCCCTGCTGTGCAGAGACAACCTGGAAAGCACAGCCTGTTCCCCCTGAAGGGTGCCACAGATGACAAGGATTCTTGGTGTGGATGGCTCAGGTCTTGAATACCAGCAGGAACCTGAGGCAAATTTTGGCTTTCTTTGTTTTCAGCCTTTCTGAGACATATTTCATTCTAGAACAAATTCGTAGGACTTGTGTTCTAAGAAAGCTCTAGGAATAGTGAAGTAGGGAGCAGAGTTCTGGGGAAATGCATGGATTACAGCTATTCCCTTCCCTGGAAGCCTGAATCACATTCAGAGCCTGTCCAATACCAACCTCAGGGCAGGAAGAAATTTGCAGTCCTGATGCCAGCAGAAAACTCCTCCATGAAGCAGTCTGTTCTCAAGATCCTATTCATTATACAGTAAAGGTATCACAGGTCAGTCTGTTGCTTTACTTTTTAAATGAGCATGCCATAGTCCAGCTCATAACAGCAGTGAGGTACCAGCCCTCAGCCTTGTGCATGTTTTTCCAGGCAACTGAAGAAAAAAGCCCTTTAGTGAGTTCAGCAAAGGGAGCTAAAGATAATTGTTTATAGTATATAGACATGAAGGTGACTCGTGAATGTTTATACTTCCCAGACTGAGAAATGTTATTCAAGGGAACAGGATGTTTTGAGGCTACAGCATCCTATTTTTTTCTGTGAAATAAAATTCCATAGTTACACAAGGTCAATAGTTTTCTTCTGCTGTTAGCCCCTCAATTCTATTAAGAAATTCTTGAATATTCTCTCCCTGCCTCTTTTCCATTTTTCATTTTTTTGTTTTGTCTGTTGCTTGTTTGTTGTTTGTTTTGCTTACCAGATACAGAAATGCTTCTCTTAAAACATTATAGTCAGTGAGTGTCTGTAGCTGACACTGCATAAAGTTGTCATTATGATTTAGGATTTCACTGATTGTGCTTTATTATTTTTATATTTTGCAAGAGGTTTTTAACTTTCATTTTGTGTGTTCATAGAATTGTTTAAAGTGAAGGGGCTTTGCCATACTAAAAGGATATTGAGGAGAGCCTGTTGTTATTACCATGCAAGCCAGACAGTCTGAATAGTCTTTTAGTCAGATGGAAATCCACAATTATAAATCACCATGTGAAGGGGAATAGCAATCATTGCATTTTGATCTATCACCACAATACTTTTCATATAAATATACTGACCAGAATAGGAAATTTAGGTGCATTTTCTGTGTCTTTATGCAGTAAACATCTTTTAAAACACCATTTGTGCTAGTCAGGAGTATCTCTGAATAAGAACTGCTCACAAAGAAGAGATGGTGCCAGCCTCACGCACAGCAGAGGGATTAAAAAAACCACAAAATCCTGCTGGGTGGCAGAACTGCATAGGCCTGTAAAACTTGTACAAACTGGGGTGTACAGCATGTGGAGTTGTGTACATGTAATGCTTAAATATTTCCCTCTGCTTCAAAGAGAAGGGCTGTCCTGGGAGCTATGGGGCAATCAGAGTTTAGTTCTTACTTTGCCATGGACTTCTGTGGTATCTTCTGCAAGTCATTTCATTTCATTGTGCTTAAGTTTCTTCATCTGTAAAATAAATCCTTCAAATACAATTGGATCAGCTTCATACAGCAAATTACATCTGATGCTGAATCATGTCTTTTATCTATCTGCCTGCTTATTTTTATTGGGAGCTCCTCAGGGCAAAGACTATCACTTGAAGTCTCATATATAATAAAAGTGTCTTTAGCACCACAGATCCCATTCTCGGGGACTGGAAGCTTAGCATAATAAAAATAAACAAATGTGATCAGCCACGGGAATTAAAATAAAGCATCCAAACCAAAGAAAATCTATACTTATGACCTTCTCTCATGAATATACTGGCCCCCAGAACAGATACACTGTTTAGATGCATCCCTGGGCAGATGTAAAACACTTCATTGTTTGGCCAATTGCATGTGCTAAGAAAAGCTGTCTTGCCACAGCAGAGACATGTAAGAATAAAATAAAGACCATAGTCTAGGAAACGGGGTGAATATTTCAATGACCTTAACAAGGGTTTGGAAAGGAACATTAATATTCCTGAACCTCTGTTTTCATTTGTAGGAGCAGGTTGGCTAGTCTAAACGTATCTGAGCTGGAGAAAAATTGGGGGGGAAAAAGGATTTTTCTGGTGACAGACACATGGGTGTGGGGTACCTGGAAAAGAGAGCTGAGAACACAAACAGGTCTGCCTGTTTCCAGAGCCAGGGCTACCAGCCAGGTTTTGTGGCATGCTCACACACCATAGAAAGATTCATTTAAGAAGTTCTTTCTTAGAAGGCAGAAGCTAAAAGTTTGCTCTTACTGAAAATGTCATCTCCTGATACAGAACAGAGATACAACCAGAATAGAAACATGACAGGGATTTGGTCTGCTGAGCAGTTTCAGAGGATGTTTACCATACTTCATCTGGTCAAAAAACTGAAGAATGGCAAAGACGGAAATATTTTCTTCTTTTAATGCCTAGATTTGCTAGATTTGAACATTATTTGCAAATAAATACAGAGGAGATAATAGGCTTGTTAGGCTGTAGAAACACGCTTGAAAACCGTGGGAGGAGGTGAGGGGTCATTGAGGTCAGTCCCTTCAGGTTAAGCAGGGGCTCTTTGCTCAGACAAAGCTCAGTGTCTCCCATTCAAGTTGGTTGCAAGTCCAGAGCCCAAGGTTGTGTCCTAATGATAAGCTTGTGATACATTGCTCGTTATTTTTCATACATATGATTAAACTAATTTTGTTCCCAGAAGAGGTCTCTGGGGTCAGCAGACACCCCTGATTCCCGGTCCCTTCAATGGCATTAACGCCGGCTGCGGCGGCATCTCAGCAATTTTGCTTGCTGGGCCCACATTTTAAAGAACATTATTTTCTTGCAGAAAAACATCTCTGTTCTTGCAATCAGTGCTTGTTTCTGTAAATTAAGGAATGAGTTGTGCCAAATTGTTCTCCTCTTCTTCTCTCTTCTAGGGCTATTTGCAATGTAGCTTATGCTACTGTCAGTACATCCACAGCGTGCTTTACAGGAAAATGAAATCATTACACACAACACAAATTGCTAGACCTCTTTCATAATCACACACTCTTAATTGGCATGTAAGCACCAAGATCCCTGTAATACATGCAGTAAAAGGTCTCTGACTCATTTTTTTCTCCCAGGTTGAAAGGTCAATGAGAATATTTTTCTTTAATTTGACAGGCACACAAGAAATAATTCAAGACTCATTTATGGTCAGGTAATGCACAAAGAAATCTATAAATCAAGCTAAGGGGAATATTAGATCATGCTCATATCTGAACCCATCTGGCTTAGTTCACGAAAGAATCAATATGAGGCAGAGAGCTCAGTATTACTCGTGATTTATGCTCTTGCATCTAAGGGGAGAAACATTTGCAATTTTTAAGTCTCTTCAACTGAAACAAAAGGTGAAAAAGAAACTACTGTTGGCTACTACAACACATGCAATAGGTAAGTGATACAGTGACAGATTACAGCTGCAGGGGGAAGGGATGGTTCACTCTACTTAATGACTCAGCACGTTGTTTTAGTAGTTTCATCTTCACATCCCTCCTCCCCAAAATGTATCAGTACAGAGCTATTAAGAAATAAGATCGGCTAGATTTCCACAAGTTTTATATTTGTAAATGAACTGCAGCTGCAGTTCACGGGCACAGTGCTGTTAGAAAATATAGCATATTGTAACATACAGTTTTCTTTACCATCTTCTTTCACTAATGAACCCCATACCTAAAAACGTGGCATGGCTAAATATTAATCCTGCCCCATACTATCGTATACACATAAGCTTTTGATCCTTTTGTGAACACCCAGGATTTACATGAAAGACTTCTACTTCTATAGCACATCTCTCAACTAAATAAAATCTCCAGTTGGCCTCGAGTTGAGCCTCCCCAAGAGGCAGGGGGAGGAGTGTCAGACGGCATTGCTGAATGCTGCGCCAGAGCACGGGGTGGGAGGCAGAGCGAGAGATCTCACAAAGCAATTAGGGTATGAAAAACACACTGCAGTGATGGGTGCCATAAAAGCGTCAGGGGAACTGGGGCAAGTAAAACATCCATTTCAGCTTCAGTGATTTGTTTTACATACAGAGCTAATATCCTTCATACAAATACCAAATGCAGTTTCATTTAAATCTCAGAAGCCATTTAGACTAAAGTGAGAGTCTGACATATTTTTCTCACAGCTCATGTGTACAAGAAGAATCAATAATTTTCCAAGTATATTTGATAAATTATTACATCAGGTATTATTGAGCCAGTCAAAGAAGAAGGAAGTCAAAATAATGGAAATCAGTTGGTTGTGATTAGAAATGCTTGGGATACTCATTTCAAAAGGGTTGATAACTAAAATGGTCTATGGGCTTTACACTTATTGATTTAATAAATAGAATAAGCCTAGCTGATCCAAAACAAGGTTACTTGTATAGGTGTTTCGGGGGGTTTTGTTGCTGAAAGCCATTCTATATGTCTTCTGTATGTGCTTAAATTATATTTTAGTTAAGCACACTGAAAGCATTCATTTTAAACAGCTGTTCCTTTCAGCCACAATTTTCTACTACATTTTGCTACTGAGAACCCTTAGACTTCATTCTGGTAGTAGGCTTACCACTCTTTCAGGTATTTATTTTAAAGGTTTTCATGTTTGTGCCATTATTAGTAATGAATGCATTCATTAATTTACACACGCTTTATAAACACTGGGAAGGATCCAAGAGCCTCCCACACAAGAGGCAATTGTGTTGGGGCTGTGTTATTGACTCCTGCTTGGGTAAGTTCTTCCAGCAGAGAATTATACGGGGCTGCACATTTCAGTCCAAAAGACTCCAAAATGTTTTCAAAATCATAACTGGCAGTTAGCAGAGATCATCCTCCATCCCAGGAAGGTCCAGCCCTGGAGGCATTGTCTGGCAACGGGCTGGCAGTGTGGAGCCCTCAGCACTGCGGGAGCGCAGCTGCCGCGCCGCTCTCTACGCACAAGAGAGACGAGGTACAATGGATTTATCTGGGCGGGACACACTCTGGATACAATATCCACAGCTTTCCTTCCCCTTGTCTTCGTACCACTAGAGTTTCTTCTGTTTTGGGCATCCCCCTAATCTTTGTTCCCTCGCTAGCTTTACTGTCGGGGCACTATTCCCTTACCCGGGGTTCAGTTTCTTTTTTGCAGTCTCAGCCTTCCACTTCGGTGCTCTTGCTGTTGTCACGCTCTGCAGCTGCCCGCTCTCCACGAGCCTCCTGCACCAAAGACCCCGAGCCGCAGCGCCCGGCCCGGCCCGGGCCCGGCCCCGGCCCGCCCTCAGGGGCTGCGGCCCGGCTGAGGCCTGGGCCGCGGGCTGTAGCCGCTGCTGCAAGGCGTCTGCTCACTCCCCCCCTTGCGAGGACTTTGAATGCTCTCGGTAAGAGCAATACCTGCCAGCTGCTTGTAAGGAAGCAGCGGACCCGAATGTGTTTCACCTGCTCTCTCACAGGTGGCATCTTGCTGGTGTCCATGGGAGCGGGCCAGAACGCTGCCTCTGGGTAGGGCAGTGTAACTGAGCGTACAATACAAGTATTATTACCATAGCCCTCAACTGCAAAAGAGAGTCAGAGCTCTGCTGCATCTCTGGGAATGTGGGGGGGTTGGTCACACCCATCTGCCTCAAATGTCTTTCTAGCACAGGAGATGTGTATGTGCAGATATGCCTCATGGAAAGTTAAAATTTTTTATCCTATCTTCTTTCCTCACTTGGAATTACTCCAAAATTTCTCTTGAGCATGAGAAACTAAATATGCTTTCCTTAAGGTCTTTAGAAATTCCTTGCTCTGGTTCTGGTGTAATAAATACCAACTGACATTTGAGTTGACAGTCGTTACAAAGCCTGGGCCACACAGGACAGCAGTATAGTGTAAAAAATTAAAATATCTGTAGGTACTGCTTATTTGCTGTGAGTAGGAGATCCTGAAAAAGAATTCTGTATTTCATCCCAATCATCCTTCAGCATGGCCAGTGCCTAAAAATATGTGTGTTTTCCCTTGCCAGCAGCACATCTAGCAGGCACAGCAGCTGCTGGAAGTTATATAACCAGGGTGACAAAAGTCATCTCCCAGACAGGTAGAAAATGATTCAAACTCTGTGGCACATGACTGGATTGATCATACCTGCTCTGCACCTATTTGAAGGTACAATAGCACAACCCAGCAAATTATACTGGCTCAGTGTAGCAGCATCACAGCCTCTCTAATGAGTTACAGTTATGAATCTCCTTTAGACAGTACAATGCAACTTTTCCTTCTCTATAATACATATTATTTTTGTCACCTGCTCTATAATAAGACACTGGGAACCTCGTTATTCCAGATCAACTCTATAGGTTCTTTTCCCTGCTCAAATTGTTTCATCCTAGAACTCACCAGAATGAGCAGTATAGAATGAGAAGAGTTGGATGGGATAAAATGGGAGAAAGACACTAATTCCCAGTTCCTGTACATGCTGCAAGATGAAGCAAAGTCTTCTGAGTTATAGCAATGGGACATGGCAAAGCTTTCTGGTCCTTTCTAAAGAGCCCACATTTCACTGAGCTGGGACCAGGCTGTAAAGTATAAGACAGAGAGTGCTTAAAGGGCCATTACTAAACATTTTCTTTGCTTTCCAGGCACTGAGTTCAGCTCTGGACATTTACATGCAGTAGTGGTTTAGGATTAGAATAAGAAGTACTTCATGCCTGGGATTATGCCCAAATTCTGGGAAGTCATTTCAGATCTCTGAGGAGCGGTCATAGCCTAAAGCAGAAAGGCAACTGTCCTGTGCATGGTGAGGTGCCAAGCACTGAGCTCTTAACGAGGCACCAGAGAGTCATTTGGTGTCCCTCACCTGAAAAGTGATATGATTTCCCCAGCCTGGCATTTGTACTACAGTCAGGCCATAATGTTTGTATCTCTGTTAAAATGGCATATTACTCCCAACACCGGTATCTTTCTGGCCGCAGAGGTTAAAGTAGTATTTCTTGTTCATACTTTATGTGTTTTTTTCCTTCAAAGCTTCACTTCTTTATTGTTTCTTATGTAGAAACTCTGAGTTATGTAAATAAAGTCTGTGACTTTTGCCTTTCCAGGAGCTGGAGCTACTAAGTTAATGTAGAGCAGTGCCAAGGAGCAAACAGGGTTAGAGCGTGTTTAAAATTGCCATTCTCTTGCTTGTAATTTATTCTTCCTATCTCTAGCATTCCTCTGCAGAGATATTTATAAAAATAGGTGTTCCATGCTCTGTATATCACAGGTTTATTTAGGATTGTTGTTGAAGATTTGCACTGCTCAAAAGAGCAGTCATAGCCAATAATTCCATTTGCAAGCTTCAACAAAGTGTTCTGAGGAAAGTGCTGTTATCACCATGAAGAATTTTAATGATGGCAGGGTTTACAGACAGCTTCTTTGGCAAACAAGGCTGCGGCAAGATAACTCAGCAAGTTTCTTTGCCAGTGGTGGTTTTGTATTTTGCTGCTGCCTGTTAAACACACCTTACATCCACCTCCCAGTCCTCCTCAGAAGTTTCAGCACCATGTCTACCCTGCAGTGCTAACCTTCCTAAACATAAAACATTTCTCAGGAGCTCACCTAAAAGGGTTGCTGGGCGCCTCACAGACTGGCCACTGCTTCTTCTGTTACAAAACTTCTTATTAAATAAATGTGTTTTGTCTTTGCCATTAAAATAAGGACAATAATAATTTTACTAATAACCTAATATGAGTCAATGTGATGGGGGAGAAGCTGGGTTAAGATACTTCTTACTTTCTGGGAGAGTCCTCATTAGTTCACATCTTGCTGACCACAAGTTTCACTATTGCAATAAATTAATACTGTGTTTTAGTAATCCATTACCAGCTGTTGGAGAGAGTGAGGAAGAATGGAGTTTGCAAGTTGGTAACACCCTTCACCTCATAGTCCTCCCTGACCAGAGACCCTCCCTACACATTTACACCTGCAGGGACATTCGAGAGGGATTTCAGTGATATTCTTGCTATATACTGCATGTAATATATAGTTATTATGTGTCATATATTGCATATAATATCTAATGATAATACAGTGCTATATATTGGAATTATCCAGCTTAGATTCCCTTCCCTTCAGACACACTGCTTTTCTGCGTCACAGCCTTGGCAACCCCTGAGAAGCCACTGCCTTGGGCACCTCAGGGTGCCAGTGCTGCAGGCCATGCCACTGCAGAAAGGGGAAGAGGGACTCAGTGTCTGTGGCCTTCCCTTCACAACTATTCACTGGTTTCTGGAAAAGGGAATTTTTGCTGCTCCTTCTCATATTGTTCCTTTTCAGCAAAACCATCAGATTTTGGTGTTGTCAGTCTGGCATCCCCTCATTAGCACTAGAAAAGCTCATCAGTGTAATTCTGTGTATATTGCACTGGAAACCTTGCAAGATGCCACAGAACTCCCCCGTGTTTTCTTTCCTTTTTCTCGTTGCTTTTATGTTGTCGGCTAGAACAAAAGGAGTTTCAGTTAATTATCTGTGTATTTTCTGAAACCACTAACCTACATCCCAGCTAGCACAAAACAGTTGCTTGGCTGAAGTTCTTGGCAGATTTAAACACCTTCTGGTCATAAGTTTAAAAAAATCTATTCCCATTTTCCAATTTGCATATTCAATTTTTCTTATACAAAAATAAACATTCTACTTTTTTCACTATTCTCCAGTACCTAAGGAAAAGGAGGATGATTAAGTAGCTGGAAAACTAACCTGAAGTGTGGAGGGTCCAAACTCCTCTTTTTGGCCCCAAATTTCCCATTTCTATAGGCAAGTTCTTCAGTTTCCTCTGCCACAGCTTTGCCTTTGTAAAAGGCAAGCAACAGCATTGTTTTCACAACTACAGATTGTGAAAATCTCAGCTATTTCAGTAACAGGAATGGTGCAGGTGATTAAATAGGTAGACTATGCTGTAAGCACAGAACATGGAGGCATTTAATCTGTTTTAGTGCTTTGAAAATATATTTATCTCCATGAATATGACTTTCTTTTGGTGCCATTCTGTTTTGATGCACTGTTCCGTAGCTGAATCCGTTTCCTCAGCTCACTTCACTACCCAAAGGAAAGTGAGAAGACAGCTCAAAGACACTATGCCAATGTACTGCAGCACGCAGGTGAGATGGCTCCAAGTATTATCTTCTTGAGTTGAACCACCACCAAACAGCAAATCATAGCCCCAGAGTCTCAGGAATCATTTCTTTTGCAGAGTAGCACATGGCATAGCTGGAACTCAATGAATGTTTCCACTGATTTTTCATAGATCTGTGCCCTGGCATGCAACATCCAGACAGATCACGTGCAGAGTCACGGCCACCTCACTGACGGATACAAACTGAATGTCACCATCTATGCACCCACCATGTTGTCCTCACCCTTGATGGTAATTAAATGTGATTTTTTTCTCCTCTTGGGGAAAAATTAAACAGCTGTAAAATGTGGAGATTTTATCACGTGTGCGGAGGGAGAAGGTTCAGATGTCTGTCTTCTGGCAGATAATTGCTTAGTTTAATGAGGAAGTTTTGTAGTATTTTTAACCATTGCTTTTGTGCCTTGTTTAATTATTTGCATATGGCATCATCAAGTTAAAAGGAGTGTACACATTCAGCACTTCTTCTCAGTATTGTATTAGACATTAAAGAAAAGAAGCCATGGATAGGTTTCTTGCTAATGATGATGGAAAATTAGTTTCAAAACCCCAGAGGTGTCTTGCAAGATACACCAATGATATATAAAGGTCCAAGGAGAGAAATTCAGCACAAAATATTGCCTAGGCTCCTTTGGTCTGTTTCTCCAAGAGATCCTTTTCCCATTTAATTTTGTAGTTATGAGGGAGGATGGCAAAGAGTAAACACAGAAGGTTCTCAGAGATTACAAGACTGCAATACTCCCAGCAAGTAAGAGAGGCTGATAAACAGCGCAGGCGAGACAGCGAATGCCAGCATGGCATATACAGTAAAGGTTACACGCCTGGAGACCTACAGCAAAAGACAGATTCATGGCTTTTTTTTAAGTCTTGAGCTAGCAAAAAGTTGAGTGTCTGGAGAGGAGCAACTCTTCATGCATTAGTCATAACATTTTGAAGGGCAGCAAATCCACAGGCAGGGGCACAAGAAAACAGTTGCTAGTCCTTTTCCTCTCATTCTGAGAGGTGCAGCCACCAGTTATTCCCAGACACCTCCGCCAAACAACAAGGACCCAGTTCAGAGAGGACCATGCTCTAGTTGCACACTGTGCTACCCTATGCTTCAGCATCTCATTTGCAATCTTGTGTATTCCCTGATAAGGCTGTTTGAGTTCAGCAGTTGTTTTAAGTGTGAGGGGAAGAGACAGTGTTGATCATTAGGACTGACTGGTTCAGTCAGTGGTGAGCAGTCACAAGAGTGTGTAATACAAGCCAAATTCAGCAGTAAGGGATCTGTTTGCCCAGCTTCATGTTTTCCTGCAGCTAAATTGTGAAGAGCAGCAGGAGGGAGGGTCAGGTGATGCTGCTGACATGGCTCAAACATTTCAACACATCAGATAGGTCTTCAGTTTGGGGGGTTGTTTATTTTCCTGAACAATAGACCCCTAATTTTTTGTTTGAGTGCCTGCATAACCCTACCGATAAATAAGTCTTTGGCAATAAGGCTGGTTTTTTAGATAATTTTCAGAACAGTTTAGGTACAGCCCATATACACACTCAGCTTGAGAATTCCTCCACCACACAGTCACTGCTCATTGCCTACACTTGCTGTTTCCATTGTCTCCTATGTCCCCTGGGTTATCCCTTTAATGGCTTTGACATTAAACAGCTGAACAGATGCCCAATATACAGAATAGGAAAAAAAGGATGAGGCAAGATGGATAAAAGATAAATGGAGATGACAAAAAGGTATCACTAATGGTTCAAACCAAAAAAGCTCTTTTTCAAACATGAGCAGGTCCTTGAAACAGAAATGCATCACAACCATTAGCCATAAGATGCACAGTTTGCTTATGTTAGCCTCCATGCTCTCGATTCACTTTGTTTTACTGATCTCCAATATTTTATACAAAATTATGATCTTGTAGTTAGTTTAGTTATGTGGGAAAGAAGCCCTAAAGTGTTCTTGTCACGCAGTGTGTGCTGGAAGTGTGCTTAAACCAGAACTAAGGGGGTGATGCAGTCCCAGGTCCTGGTTGTTTTGCAGTCAACATTTAGCAATAATACAGTCATGATGCTACTTTAAAAGGGTGCAAAATTCACCTGCAGGAACAATCAATAAAATTGGAAGATAAAGTAATGTACTGGAAACTGGAAAAAGCCAGAATAAAATCTAAAATTAGATTAAGCATTAATTTAAATTAAAATTAGATTAAAGCACTTAGCATCCCTGTTACACCTGAATATTTTGGGGATCTGACACTGGTCCAGACACTCTTAGGCACACACAGCAAGACAATATTTGGGCAAAGCTGGCATTTTCCCTGTGGTTCATGTACATAAACTCTAGTCACTGTTAGCCCTGAAGAGGGCTGCAGAGCTGCAACATTGCTATCTGGAGCCATAGGAGTTCCTCTGCTGGCTTCTGTAGTTTGTTAAATTAAACTTTTACAGCAAGATGTGACACCCAGAGCGTCACAGTGGAGTTTTCATTCTAACCACAGCTTAGTGCAAGTGATAGCCCACACACTGCTAATTGCAAGTGGGGTAGAAATAATGTGCAGCCTGACTTGACTTTAAAAATGTGTATTTTCCTCAAATCCTACACTGTTTTTCCTCTGTCGGAGTCACACAACCATGAAGTGTCATCTGATGAAGCAGCAGAACATAAAAGGTATGGATTTCAGGCTCTGGATGTTTTCATCTTGCCAGGATGAGTAGAGGCATCGGTCTGAGAAGTTACTAGGGAGACAGAAGTTGCTTTCAGTGAACTTGAGCAAAACCAGGCCAGTGACAAGACTTCCTTGGGAAATACAGCCCAGTACAGCTCAGCTGTGTTGTTCTCAGCAGCCCATCCCTCTGGTGAGAGCAGAGCCCTCCGCCCAAGCGCCGACGCTCGCTCCTCTTTAAACCAAAATGCGTTGTCAGGCAGTGCAGAATTGGCTGTGACAGCCACTCTTGCTGAGATTAGAAGGCACAAAATCTGGAATATATTTTAACTTAGCCTGGCTATAAGATATGGAGTGACTGGACAGGATCTGGATCTAAATAAGGGAAATTTAAGGAAGGATACTCTTCCTTCTTGAAAATCAGACCTCTCTGCTGAGAGGGTTTATGGTGTGCAATTAGTGTGGCAACGTGATACAGCTCCAAGTTTTTTCCTGGAGGCTGGAGCCCTTAAGAGTGTCTTGTATCAATATGTTTTGGTGTCCTTAAGAGTGTTTTGTATCAATATCTTTACCGTGCAACATATATGCATTATGAAGTTATAGTAATATTCATAATATTAATTTTGGCAATATAGGACACAGAATTTACCTTTGTCAAGGAAAGCATCCCTTACACCACAAAATTATGACCAAACAATACATTTTCAAAAAGGTATCATTTTGTTAAAAAGCCATTTTGGCCAAGAAAATTGACTTGCTCTAATCAAAACCACAACACTATATAAAACACATTATAAAATAACAGAGAGGTGACTATGCTTTGTGGGCATCTGAGCATAAAATGGTGAAACAAGACTACCTCTCAAATGAAGGAACTCAAGGGCACTTTCTGTCACCTACCTACTGCTCTACCCATAGAAGAGGGAAATCACACTAGAGAGCACCTCAGTAAAGTAAAGAAAAATCAGTGGCATTTCATTTTTCTGTTTTACTGATTTCAAGTGTTCAAAATTCTTGAATGACACTCTCCAAAATAATGAGGTTTAAAAATAGTAAATGTCATAAATACTTTCTGGTTTTTATTCCATAATCAAAGTAATTACAACAGTATTTAAGGTTAAGTGCCTTATTATTAATCTTTCATTACCTGTGATTGAATTAAGGGCCAGCAGCATTCCAACCAGTCCTGCAGGCACTTGCTAGCTGGCTACTACCCCTTTCTTAGTATAAGTAGCACAACTGTCATCTCCAGGGACTCTAGCAAAACATTAGCTTTTGTAACATGACTGGAAAGGTACCAAGTTTGGGTTATTTTCAGTCTGTGTGAGTAAGTTCCAGAAAAAGAGCTGGTTGGGGAATTCTCCAGCAGAAGCTTTTTCAGCAAGAAAATGCCCTTTTCGCACAACCAATATTTTCTATGTGGAAAAAGAAAATTTTTAAAAATACATTTTTCCCTGGGAGAATCAAAACAAAGGCTGGCCCAGCTGCTGCCTGCTACACGCTTCCCAGTTCCACTTACAGCAAAAAGTGAGTTTAACAGCTGCTTCCCAGGCAGGCTGCTGGAGGTGAACAGTCCCCAGCTCTCTGTGCTCGTGGCATGTGCCAGCGGCAGAGGGAGAGGAGCAGGACAAAGAGGGGAGGATTAGAGCCCTCCACATTCCTGGTGAACCTTTGCCAGTTCCCAGGCTTGCTGCACAGCTCTCCAAGTTGTAGCAGCCACACACAATGAAAACACTACTTCAGGGCCCAAGAAATTAAATTTTTCTGAAAATCCATTTCTACAAAAATGTCACTTTGACATTTTGTCCTGGGTCAATACACCTGTTTTCCCTGGGGAACAGAGTTTTCTGTTTTCGAGATGATTCTGCCCACGTATCGCAGGCTCTCGGGAGACCCCCCTGCCACCACTCCTGTGGGTGTAACGAGGACACGGTGGCTGAGTGACCCTGCTGGCCGTGGCCACAGCCGTGGGCAAGGGCTGTCCCAGAGGTCAGGCCTCTGCAGAGGTGCTGGGGTACCTGAGTAAACAATTAACAAACCAGCCTTGAAATTAGAGCTGAGATCAGAAGAAAAGCTCCAATCCCTCTATCACCAGAGCTATGAAATGTTTATTCCAACCACAGCATAGAAACATGGGTTTAATAGCACATAAATATGTTGGTGTCTTACAGCATCCTAGGACATGAATATATTCATCTCTTTGCTTAGTTGCAGAGAATTGCAGTGATGGATTGACATCATTTTGTGATTGCATGTGATGCACAACCAAAACGGAGCTCAGGCGATGAGCTGTAGGTACTAAATGCTCAGTATTTGTTAATAATGAAAGTTCAGCTAGCTTGATATAAGAACTGCATATATAGGATGAAACATTAATTTATTATGCTTCAGTTGAGATTTTCAAGGTAGTCTGATTTTCCTTGAATGCGTGTGTTTATCATTATCAGCCTGAACACAACTAGCACTCTTCAAGATTTCTCGCTGAAAAGAAATTGAGCGTGCAAATACTCTTTCATCATAATCACACTGACTGTGCAGGGTAATTCATAAAAGAGCCAAAAATATATTGAAATTCAATATTATTTTAGTCCAAATCAATATTAATAATTGTTTGTATTTTAAAATGAAATTTACAGTTGAAAAATGTACAGAGATCAGCATGTACTTGCTAACACATCAAATTTTCCTATTAAAGGCACAGTAACTTTACTTCAAAATGTTTCTTATAAAGCAAGAGAAGGCATTGATCTGTGAAAACAGCTATCTATTATTTATATGAACAACATTAGAACAGATTTTAATTATAAATGAGCTGAAAGGTCAGTAACTATTTTATTTTTAAGGTCTTGATTTTAAATTTGGGTAGCTTAATAAAAATATTTATGTGGGACAGCTCCCAGTGGAAAATGCACAGAAGGATTAGGCACAAAACACTCTATATACAGTGAAACCCCAATACTAATGGTACCTTTTACAGAACCATTAAATATGAGTTATTACAGTAAACTAATAATAATTTCTTTGATCTTCAGTCATAGAATCACAGAATCACAGAATCATAGAATCATAAAACAGTTTGGAAGGGACCTTAAAGTTCATCTAGTTCCAACCAGATTTCAGTCTAGTTCCTTCCAGGTTCTTTTGCGTGTGAATGCCTCGATTTCAGTACCAAATGCAGATAATATGAGTTTGCAGTGATGTTGTCTGAGCCCTCAGCCAAAACTTGATCAGTGTCAGCCCACAGGAGACATGGCACAGGGTAGGGGTGAATAACCTGTGTGGCACAGGACTGGACTGCCCACACCAAACAGGAAAAGATCCCTGGTTTATATTAGAGTTACTGCTTCAGTGTCTGGGCCCAACTCACCAACACACTGGTGTCTCAGCAGTACAGCCAGAGCATGGTGCTGGGGAGAGGAATGCCAGAGTGCCTTTTTCCCTCCCCAGGAGCAGTCCTCTGTGTCACGCATACTTTGCCAGTTGTTCTGTTTCCTGGAGCGGGCATCATTCCGCATTACAGCAAAAAGAGGGAGGAAAGGACTGAAATTTTTAGGCCTTGTCAACCTTTTCCTTACTGAATGCAGAAGCTCAGAAGGGATGGAGTTACAAACCAAGTCTGATGTTAAGTGTGTGGAGTCAATAGAGTATGTCCATTCCTATAGAGCATCAATGGAACAACAGGAAGTTTGCTGGAGACATTTAGTGATCTCCAATACTTGCAGCACACAGGTATGCATAGCAGCTATTCGCTGTATCTGTTCTTATTACAAATCCCACAAAACGTGCTTAAGAATAACTGAGTAACAGCAAATCAAATAGTAATATTCTCGCACTGTACCAGCACTACAGAGCTGATTTTGAAGAGATTTCATGCCTATTCAGGATTCTCATTACAGCTCAATATCAAAAATTGTGTTCTGTTTAAAAGGCTGAGTAGTTGCACTGATACCCAAGTGTTTCCTCTGGCTGCTCTAAGTGTGGAGTGTCTGAAATTCTGGTGCAGAGTAGCTTGCAGAAAAGGAAGAACTAGAAGTGTATCACATGTAAGAGTCCAAGTTCCTTGTGCAGTGACCATCATACTGGTGTCTGCTCCCCTGTGTAAGCAGGACCTACGGACAGCCTTGCAGCTCTTTTCTCACCCACCAGTCTTACACTTGGTGCAGCCACCTCCTAATGAGACAGCCCCGTTTCTGAGCACAGCCTGTGTCCCTCTCCTGTGTGGCTCTACCAGCAGCTGTGCCCTCCTGTTGTTCAAAGCACAGCTGTGCTGAAGCTGCAGGTGGGATTCCACCTCTTCCCCAAAGCGGACTTTGGCAAAAGGCAAAACTTTTGGAAACTAAAGGGTGTAAGGGTAGAGCAAATGTTCGCTGCCCTGTGCAAGCAGTGCTCCATATATAATGTGTATATGTATAGCATAATACCACCAGTAAACACTGCCTCACACTGCTTTGCAGCTGGCACTCTCTACCCCAAATACTACAGCTCTGCCTCTCTGCAGCCCTACCAGCTTCCACATGCACCTGCCCTCACTCACCATCACACAGAACCATTTAATTCCTTGAAGTGATGGAAAAGTTTCCAGACCCTTCTCTTCCCTTATACACACCTGGGAGATCTCTCAGTTTGCAGTTCCCTTGATCCCACAAGACGTGTGAGCAGGAGGGGCTCAGTCTGGGCCAGCCCGTGTCGATGGTGGCATGTCACAGCTGTGCCTCTGCACACCCAGCCAGCTATCCCTTCAGCACTCAGGGCAGCTGCCCTTCATATGCTGCAGCAACACAATCACTGAAGAAAAATAAAAATTCTATTTCCTGTTGTTTAGAAATTTCACTTCAAAATAAAATGCAAATACTTGTTGCAGTTTGCTTTATTCTAGGGTAATAGTTTCATTTGGAATCAAAATATAAAAGGCATTTTAAAGACAAAAAAAAAACAGTTTCCCAAGTCGATCTAGTTGGAGAATATGTCTTCTCAACTGACTGCTTTGTTTTAACTGCCCAAATCAAGAACAAGAGAAAATATCTCAGCTCTGACACGCAGGCATAGTCTAAGTGAAAATGTACCTTGACTAAACAGGTCTCTGATTAGGGAGAAAGCAAATTTCAGTAAGAAACAAATTACTCATCATGACTAGAAGGACTAAGAGTCAGTATTAGCTGAGAACAGTCAAATGTACACCATTACAGAGGGTGCTAGAGATAATAAAGGAACCCTTTCCACAGCCACAGCAAAATGTGCCATTTCAAGGTTAGGAGACTTTTTTGTTCTTCATGTAGAAGAACATCACCACAAACCCACACAGTGTGAGTCAGGAGCTTCTTTTCCTTCTGCTTTTGCAGAAATTTTGGTGTATTTTGTTTCCTCAAGTGCGCAATTAAAACCACCTTCACTGGTGACAAAGGTTTCTAATTTCTAGGTTACAGGGACCATTTCACAGTTTTCCCTTTTTTTTTTTCTTGCTTATGAGTCCCAGACACAGATTCTCCACTTCAGATACTTTTGTCCTTTAGAAAAAGGAAATGCCATTGAGGAATCAGGAACCTCCACACTGTATTACATGAACTGTATTACATATGGCACAGTTAAGCCATGATGTTGAGAAAGAGGGCCCCACACATACATATACATAAGGCCACTCAAAATTATTGTTTTTATAGCAAAAAAAACCCTTAAAAACTTAAAAACTATATAAAGTCTCATGATATCAAGAAGCGTGGCATGGGAATAAAACTTTTACACAGTGGGTAGGAACATATTAACTTTTTATACACACATACACATATATACATATATATCAGCTGCTCGTAAAATTTTTGAGTTTTGTCATCTTTTTCTCCTTATCATAACACACCTAAAACTTCAAAGGGAAATTAATTTATAAAGGAAATATTCAAATTTACATTTGCTTCATACTGACATAAAGGAGGAAGGGTGTCTGGGGTAATCACTTGTTTGGTACCCTTGGAGATCCAGCTTATTCCAGGTGCATTGTAACTTCTGAAAGAAAGCATTTTCATTTGAAATACCCAGGAAACCTGTGGAATAGAAAAATGAAGAGCGACAACTGAAGAAGAGTATAATATCATATAACTGTTACATGACAGTGCAATAATCTAAAAAATCCTTTGAAGATGTGAGAGTTACTTTAAATAGAAGAGAGATTGAGGCAAGTGGAGGGAAGGGAAGCATTTCGAATCGGGCTGTAACGAGAACCAAGTGGGCAGGCAGCTGAATAACCCAAACTTCTGCTATATTTTACAGGAGTTCAGTGTTCTCCACACAGCATATTTCTATATGTAATATTGGATGTGGATAGCATGCCTATAAATCCTGCTGCTAGGCAGTGCCCGGAAAGGTTGGGCTGCCGTGCAAATTGTGTGCCTTCCCCTCCAGTGTGGAAAAAAGCTGGACAAGTTCATTATTGACACTCACTGTTTACACTGTCACTGTGCAGTTCCTGTGAGATGTTAATTTGAAACACAGTAAAAAAACTTTTTTCATTTCAAAGGCAAACTGCTTTTGAGATTATGCTTTAGTTTAGGAATAGAATTATAACCCCTCGAGGATCTTGGAGAGGTGTGTGTTGACTTGCTGAGGCCCTGCTGCAGTACTGAGGAGATTAGTAAGACATGACGCCTGCTACAATTTGCACCCAGAAAGATAGGAAAGAAATCTTCTTGACTTTGAAAGGATTATTTTGGTTGTTTACTGAATGCTGTCTCTTTTGGTCTTAAATTGTAGATGAAAGTGGAAACGAGAAGTGCCTGCTTCCTACTGCAACATGTAATGGAAGTGAGAGGAGCAGCTTTAAGCAGATTTGCCAGGGGTTTTGGAATGGGAAAAGGGGGTCATGTATTACCACTCGTGACTTCAGCCGCATAAGACAATAACACAGCTTTCTGCAATTATGCTGAAATCCAGGCTTTGGCACATTATATGGCTTTAATATCCCTTCTAGCACTGTGTGGGTCCAAAGGACAGCACTAGTATATGGGGGAGAGTAGATCTGGACCCACTAATACCTGACAAAACAAGCTTCCATCAGAGTAAGAGAAAGCCTCTTATCCCCCTTTCCACACTCTTTTGGGTAAATGGATTGATGTATAGGTGAGCAAAAGAGGCTCCTGTAATTTTCAGGAATCTCTTCCTGTCAAGAATTCCCCATTTTGCATAATTGGAGGAGATGCTGAAAGGCAAGACGTGTAATGACACCAGTGACTAGAGAATAGAGCTGTTAATAGGCAATAAGTTCTGCCTAATTTGCTGCCACACTGCTGGTGTGCACTGGTGGCAGACAGCAGAGGTGGTCAGCTCAGCACGTGCATTAGGATCACTGGGATGCAGGAGAGGCTATTTAGGCAGCAGGGGAGAGAGGTGTCAGCTCCTCGGGCTGGTCCCAAGCTCAGTAGGTCCAATTCACCCAAGTGCCAGTTCCTGCCTCTGCAAGTGGTTCTTGGGAAAACGGAGAGTGTGAAGTAGCACTGCACAGTCACACAAGGCAGGTGTGTGTTCCCGTCCTGGATTCCACCTGCTGAGTCTGTGCACCTGGCAGTGCTCGGGAGATACCCACTGGAGCCACCTGGATGTTCATCAGGGTCCTGAGGACACCCCTCTCCACTCAAGCATTTCACTTCAGATTTAAAAGGATTTCAGAGCTGGAGAAACCCTTAACTTCTCTGTTGATTTCATCAAAGTGAGTTTAATTCCTTTCCCCATAGGAAAGGAAAATATGAATCCAGATCTTTTCAGAGGAGAGTTTTGGGGATGTTTCAGAAGCAGGATATTTTGAACAGTTTCAGCTTTAAAGTTAGTATTTCACCTTTCTCCAAAATGCTTCTTTTCTATTATTACACAAAGAAGAACACCATTATATATGCAGTTGATATAAGCCAGACAAAATGTTTTGATTTGAAATATCATCTGGAAACAATTTTGTCCTTCCCAAATCTCAGGGAAATTCAAAGTTTTTCTTCTATTGATACATGAGCCTGAATATAGTGATAAAAAATACAGCACCCGAAGATGAACATTTGAAGACTGGAAGCAGCCACAAGATTAATAATTTCCTACTTCTTTCCATCCTAAAGAAGCTGGAGGATTTGGGGCATAATACTTAGGATTCATTTGCATTTCCTATTTCCAAGAAGTGCTGACAGATACAGAATAATATGACTTTTAGTATCTCCACCTCTGCTTTTGTAAAACTATAAAAAGTTTGTTTTGCTGGTAAATATGAATAATGTTTATAAATCCAATCTTTGCTTCCATAAATGTTATGATAAGCCTGATCTAGAAGCTGGCATAAGACAGACTGGACACTTGAGTGATGGGAAAACTCAGCCCCCTGTCTTTGAAGGCCTTTTGTCTCTGTAAGTGCTTTGAAGCAAGGAAACACATGCTTGGCTCGGCTGTAGAGTGAGAAGTAGCTGATGTTCACACACCTCCTAGAAACAGCTGATAGATCTAGAAGAGATCACTTCAGTAATGATAGGGGTTTTTTTTTCTATATTCTTGTAGTAATAATATTCCCTTTTTCTTAATTCAGCTATTTGCCCAGTTTCATTATCCCAAGTCTCTAACTGTATTACACAGGTAAAATTATCTTAATAATGCAGAAAACAAGTGCTTCATTATGATTCAGGACACCAAAACAAAACCCAATAGAAGAAAAAACCCCTCACATCTCCCAGCTGCCAACAGCTCCCAGTTAAACTTCTCCAGATCAACTACAGGAGTGCTAAAATTTAACATGTAGTTTTTATTGCTGCCAGGCAAATCTTGACTTAGAAAAGTATTTCTGCATTAAAGAAATCTCTCTCTGAACTGGCAATCCTACCCATGTGTGCTTTAGCTGGGGACAGGCCATCAAGGGTAAGACACTGCTGAGGCTGTGCCCGTGCACTGCCACGTTTCTCTGTGCACAGGACCTGGACAGTGGTACCTCCACAGACTTCCACAGCACCAGAGGGATGCCCCAGTTTGCCTCCCAGGAATGGCACAACCAGAGCCACAGGAGTGCCCAAGCTGATTTCTGCTGCTCAGCACCTGGTTGTCCAACAGCACACAAGGTGCTGATTCCTGACTCCCTGATTCCAAAAGACACCTGCATCCTGCTGCTTCCTTTGAATAAACAGCAGGCTCTTGCTCTGCTCTGAGGCATCAGCCTGCTCTCAACTGCAGGAAGAGCAGCTGAACCTCACACAGCATGAGAAATGAAGTTTACCATGTATGTGTGAGCTAGGCATTTACATTCATTCACAGGTCATTTGTAATTGTCCAATTTAGCAGCAAGTAGTTTAGTGACTTGCAAAGAATTCGGGTGTTTTGTTGACTTGCTGATGTATATGGCAACAATATATAATGCTGATGCTGGCATTAGTCTGTGTTCCTTGATTCACTTGCAGCTGCCTTGCCACTTTGCAGTGAAACCTCAGGAAGGGAGAGTATAAAGGTGCCCTGCACCTTTACAGTCTCTGGCACACCTTGATCCTTCCCTTCCCCTGGTTCCACAGAGGAAAAAACCCTCTTTTGTTCTCGTCTTGAAAGACATTTTTTCTTGAAAGTGTCTTTCATCTTCAGGCTAATTTAGCTGGGCTGGTCACCTGCTCTGCAGTGGAGTGACAGCACACCAGCACCAATTACAAAGAGGGCCAGGCAGCTTGGGTTCTGCAGGGTGGCTGCAGGTAAGCAGTCGAGAGAAATGAGGGGCTGTAGCAGCCTTGGACCCTCTGTCCCTCCTGCTCTCTGCAAATGGACAAGCTCTTGGTAAGCAATTAGATATGCTACACTTATACTGACCTCAACTGAAGATAACAAGCCTTTTCCTGGGAGAAAAGGGACAGCTTATCCTGCCACTTTGCTCTGCAAGGTTTTATTTTACTTTCCTTTGATGCATCATTGAGGTTAGGGAGAGATCCAGTTCTAGATGGACCAAAGGCTAACTCCTGAGTTTCAACCTAAGGATTACACCATGCCCTTAGATTGTATCTCATCAATGCTGTTCTTCACTCTGACCTGTTAGCAGCAGGCAAGGGAGAGAATGCCATGTCTGCAACACTCGTGGATGAACAAATCGACGTAAGCTATCAGACACCAGCCCGAGTGCAGCCTGGCTGACCCACCTCAGACTAGGGATCAAACAACAGAGGTGTTGTCTTTCTTGGACTGATCCAGTATTATAACACCAAACTGCTCACAGAGGAAGTGTTTGGTCATTAGATCTCCAGGCAGAGATTGTCAAAAGCAGACCTACATAGCTCTACTTCAGAGCCTCTTCTGTCAGAAGATTTAAATAAATCTTTGCAGGGTCTTTCCGTACTGCTTGGGAGCAGGGAGAAATTAGTTCTGCTTCTGTGTTTGTAAAGAAAAGATTTGCTGCCAGGAAATTTTGCTGTAATATTCAAGTACTTTCCACAAACATACTTGGAATTTTTTTACCTAAAACTGTACATCTTTTTCCTTAACAGTCTTGCATTAATGATCCAACACCCATTCTCCTACCTGATGCTAATACTTCCTCAGCTCACAATTCATAGGAGTACTGTGGTGATTGATAAATGTCTTTGAACTGGAAAGTGCTGAGTGCTAATTACTATCCATGCACACTCATACTTGTGCTGCTTTCAAGTGCAGGGCAGTCACATACCACAGTAATGGGAAAGCTAAGGAAAACAGATATGGATACCTAGGAGTTTTATCCACCATAGGAATGTAATAAGGAAGAATAAATTAAAGGTTAGATGTTTCAATTCATTATTGCACATTGTAATGAACCTCTTTCCATCTGTTTAATAGGTTCAGGGCAGCTCAAAATGGAGTTGAGATTGGAAGCTGCTCGCAACCTTATCTGCTTGCACTCTGGGTAATGCCAAGAATTATAAAAATATGTTATTGCCCATTGTGAGAAGCACAGTTAAAGTATGCGACCACAAAGTGCAAGTTGAAGGGTATGGGTTCATCCAAATTCTGCCCCCTAGCTGCTGGGACACTGGATGGGTCAATCCAGAGCTCCCACGTGAAGCATCCATCACATGCCTGAGAAGTACTGCCTGATGAAACTGTTAGGTCAAGCTGCACTTAGAATTTTTTGTAAGTTTTTTCCCTCATCCATCTTTAAAATGATGCGATTGGAGTGTAAAGGGTATTTTCAAATGTTTCCTTAATGAGGATACTTTGTTCACATTTATCAGTCAGTGCTAACTGCTTTCAGAGTTCCTCTGCTCCTGTAACTCAACCACCAGCCTGGGAGGGCTTGGGAAGCACATGCTCAGCATCCATAAAGCAGCCGCTGCTGTTCACCAGCTCTGCTCACAGAGGACATGTTAATTAAAGTCAACTGATTGGAAAAATAATTACAGGAGAATAGGGAGGGGGAAAGCTTAGACCCATAATTTAAAGATCTCTGATGTTTGTGTGTTGCTGAGAGGTAGTAATTTTGTTGAGAGGAAAGAGGATCTCTCTTTCTCGGACTCCTGTGCTCACTGCTTGCAGAAATATGCAGTGGCTACAGGCAAGAAGCAGCAGCCTTTCTTTAGTTATGCAAGTACTGTAAAAGTAAAAGTATGTGGCCTTTTATTCTTTCAAATATATGCTTTCAGCTAGCTTTGTTACTGTTGTGTCTTGAGGTGTCCTGAAGAGGCTGTAATGTCTAGCCTAAAAAGTCTTGTATTCCTGGATACAGTTATTCTATAGGATTTGGAATAATGTAAACACTCTAACTGATGAAAACTGCTAGTGTAGCATTTCTTGCACTAATTAAAACCTGGCTAGGGATCTGGGATCTTCTTTCTTGATGCTGCCTCTACTTCAAACAAAAACATTTCAGCAAATCAGATACAGGGAAAATGGTTTCACATTTTAAGCCAATAATAATAATTGTTTCAGAAACACATATTTTCTCAAGGGTATAATTCATTAAAAAAATACCTTAGAATTCAACACAAAGCAAATATAAACCCCTTGTTATTTGAGGGTGGATGTTTTTCAGCTACTCCCTCTCAGGTGATGGTTCTGCATTTCTCACCAGCTCTGGGAGCATTCCCAGCAGGGAGGGGCAGTGCCCAGGGCTGCGAGACTGGGAGCCCCTCCAGCTCTCAGCAGCATCACGGCCTTCCTGAAAAACCTTGGGCAAGGCACCTGCCTTGTGCCTGTTGTAGCTTCCTCTTCCCCATGGGCATGCAGAGAGCATAAATAGGTGACAAAAAGGAAATCCTGTATGTTAGGAAACCAAACACAATTCTTAGAAAGCTCCGACTGGACAGATTCCCAAAACGATGGTGTGGAAGTGCCCATTTATCCAAACCCCTGCCTACATAGCCAAACAAACACTGTGATGTACCAGAGAGAGGGTGGGTTGTGTTCCCACTGCTCATAACAGCGGTGGTTGGAACTGGAACACAGTTACTTTGAAGGCTAATCTGGCTCTCCTGGTGCTTTAGAGTTGGCATTTAAAGCTAAATATATGTAGTAAATGCAAATGTCCATGCATACTAGATTCACAACAGGCACAGATGGACCTGCACAAGGACTTATAATAACCTGGCTTTGCTAGTGCTGAAAAACTTAGTGATATTTTCTTTTAGTTTTACTTTTAAAGGTGTGAGAAAAGTTTAAGGTGGAAAAAAGAATACACAATTACTGTCTGCCATAATTTGAACAGAGAATAAAGCTGAATTTGCTTATGCATAGAGAGAACTTAGTGCTCTGCATTCATTTAAGATACAAGCATCCCCCAGTGTTCCTAGCCTGGAGCTCTGGCTGCTTTACACACTGAATAAATATAGTTGCCATTAAATAATGTTAATAACCTTATCAGTCAGAGTCACAGAATGGCTTCATCTTTCACACCTCATGTTCTTCTTTGATGCATTTCGGAAATTTAGAATGCCAGTACACTACAGAAAATTAAAAACTTGCTAATGAAACTGTGAAAAGCATACAAGTTGCCCCAACACCAAATAGTCCAGGAACATTAAGAACAAATCTTTAAAGACTCTTTCTGACATAACTACTTTGAATCATCACCTCTCCACAACCCATCCTTCCTGCAAACTATTGTTATACAGTCCTTCTGTATTTAAAATCCCCTTTGTAAACGAAGACCAGCTTCAAAAACTTTCTTTTAGAGCAGGTCACATTTGCAATAAAAAATATGAGGAAAGCAAAGTGATTGCTACCCCTGCAACCTGCTGCTGACCTCCAGCTGGGCCCTTGTATTCAATAATTTGCTACTACAATAATCTAGTTATATTTTGGGAATCAGTTCCACTGCCTGTGCTCTAATGCACCTTTCCCTGTGTTACTGAAAAATGCAGGATTGGCATAGTTCTGTGGCAGAAGCATTCACTTTAATTAATAAAGACATGTGGCCCTGGTAATAGTTTTCCTCCCTGGTTCCCATTCCTTCACTTTTTCACTTCTTAGTATCATATGAGGACAGATGCTGGTTCCAGTAGGACTTTTCATGGGCTTAAAGCCTCAGGGCTGTGCTCAGTGAGGGGTTTAGGAAGACACACAACAGGCCCGTGTGGACCAGGGCTGCTCAGGGACTGCACCACCAGCAAATGCCAGAGCCAGCAGCGAGGGTTTGCAGAACAGACCCAGAGCTTCTCTGGGAGCTCCCAGGGCCAGAGAGGCAGCTGTGCCCATGGCTCCTGCACAGACTCCTGCTTCCTGCCCACTCTCTGCCTTCGTGCTTACTGTAAGCCAGTGAAAGGGGGTCCAAGCACTGTGACCAGGATTGCCCTTGGAAATCAATTTGCCTGCAGAGCTTCTTCAGTGGGTGACCTGTGGTGGTCAGTTTGAGCATGACTGATTTTTCTCAGAGATGAAGCAGCAGCTGCCAGTTCTGTGTTTGGCATGAAGGTGCAGCTTTCATGATTGTTCCTCACACATTATCTCCCTTTATGGTTCTCATGTTGTTTAATCAGTGAGAAATAAAAATAAAAAGTGACACATTCTAAGCAAACTATTGAGGGGGATTTCTCTGAAAATTGCAGTCATGGCATGACCATTTTTCCCAAAATGCAATTTTAACTATATACTACATCATCTTTTCTACATGTTAAAAAAAGGACATAAAATTAAAGACAAATTGATGGGACAGAAATAGACTGGATGATTGCAATTAACTGTACAAAAGAATTGCTAGAGAAATCAGTCATTTGGTCTAAACGAGAACTTAAATCTACTAATCTGCATTGGAAAAATAAATGCCCTCTATGCTAAGTTTTAGGGGTTTGGTTTTTTACTTCTTGTAGGCGTATTACACCAGACTTCCAGATGAGAGGACGAAGACTATGAGTGAAGAGTGCCCTGGAGATCGCATGCAGTTCTTTTCCTGGGACAGAACTGGATTGATCTGAGAACAGTAATTATGAGGCTGACATGTATGTTCTCCTTCATCTTGCTGTTTGGAGCAGTTGGGCTCGTTGTCTTCATTCACCTGCAGGATCCAGAAGAAATAATTCATCAGCAGACACCAGGTTAGCATTCCTATTTCTATTTGAATCACCTGCCCTTTCATGGCCAATATTTTGTACTTATATTCTCAACGTGTTTTACATATTTCACAGAGGACATCTCAAAAAAGGTATGTCATTTTTAATGAAGGCTACCTTGAAAGTAATTATCAATTTCTTAAAAAAAATAAAAAAATCACTTGCTGAAAAAACAGTTCCAAGAACCAATTAATTGATTATACAGGGACCTTTGACAATGTGCATAGGGTCCAGCTGGATGGAATTAAGTTTCTGCTAAAGCTGAGACCAACTTTTGCTACCAACTATATTAGCATGTGAAAATGAGAGATTTCATCAAAAGTTCTGTTCCTGGAAATGCACACCTCTGAATTTACCTTTACTTGCATATGGTATTCAGTGTGTCATGAGATGCAAAATAAGAGATGTAGGAATGAGTCCCATTAGGAACTTTAAATACTTTAGAATGCATTCACTTAAATTGCTGAACTTCAACTAAAACTTTCATAACTATTATTCATATGTATGTCATCTTCCTGCACTACTAACTTGAAACTATGAAGAGCCACAAAGGCCACAGAGATGGAGAAAACTGTGGGCTGAAAAAGTACTTTCCTTTTAAAAGGAGGCACAAAAGAAAGGACCAAGATTTGATTTACTTACAGTCCTTTTCTCTTTGACTATGGCTGTAATGAGGGATGCTTTAGAGCCTAGACAAATGCCAGTGCAGTTACTCTTGTTCAAGATAATGCCACTGTGTTCTGGGGTTTGGGCCCTGTGTTTGCTCTTACATGCACTGAAATTGTCCCTTGAATAAACAAATGCTTCATAAAAAGTTTACTCATTTGACATCTTCATTGTACAGTGAACACAACTGCGTCTGTTTAAAATCATTGCTAACATTTTTAAAGAAGCTGAACTGTAACACAGAGAACTCTTAAATCATTACATTAATCACTAATTTCTGTATCTAGGTTTGTAAAGTGCTTGTTTCCATGTCATTAAACAATCTGTATTTTAATATGTCGTTTATTTAGTCCAACTGCATACACACCAATTTTTAAAGCAGCCACTCAGCTGAAACTACAGAAGTAATGAATCTTCAGTGTTGTGCAAAGCAGGGAATTAACTAGTTCCTTCATTGGTTTTGCAATTTATTTTTGTATGCTTAGATGCAAAAGAGTTTATAGATTAAAAACAGAGTTACTGGCCATATTTGACTAAAACTGGCCAGTAGTTTAAGCATGGGGGAAAGATGTATGGACAGCAAATGCAGGCACTACTCTAATGCATCTAAGAATGTGTAACTTTACACTGAAAAGTTAATTCTTTGCTCCTGAAAGAGAAGGTTTCCTAGTGTGGTCACAAAACCAGTGCAATTTCTTTTCCATGTTTTTTGTTGTTGGTCCCTCATCTTGACCTGTTCTCTGCCATAAACCTCTTAAATGCTGACTGCTGATTGTAGTACACTGGGAAGTGATTTTTGAGAGCAGTGTAACTGGAGAAGGGGACACCCAAGCATATTTAAATAAAAACAGGTTTGAACAGAGCTCCTACCCCTGTCAGGGAAACTCACTCTGTAATCTGCTTGATTGCTGTGGATACCTAAAACACAAACATGCCAACAATGCTCTTACTGCCAAAGGTATGTAATCAATTCCTCAATTCTCACATTCAATTACTATTTATGTTAATATGAACCAGACTGTACCCTTGAGTAAAAGGTGCTCAGTACAATTACTTTTATTTCTGTTTGGCTGATTTTCATGTGTGTTAAGTGCCTTCAACTCCCAGTGTACTGAGAAACTCCTCATATCCACTGCTTTTGAAAATGATACCAGTTATCACTAAAACATATTAGGTGACTTAAAGAACACAGGAAAAAATATCCATTCATTTCGCTTAAAAAAACAGGTTGGCATATTTCCTTCTTAATCAGTTTCCTGTGAAAATCTGTCAATCACAGGCAAATCACAGGCGATGATTTTTGGCATGCTGAGAAGGATCCTTCCCTTTCTCTGCTCAGAGTGTTTCTCCATAAAGGGGCCTGGTTCTAATGGAGATAGGATATTGCTATAATTTGCTTTCCTGATTGCTCTCGAGAGAGAATTGAGCAAATGCACGTATCATTAAGCTACTTAGGACAGCAGATTCTGCATGGAAAAGCTTTACTGGATTAGCCTTTGCTTTCGTATTTCCTGTGTAGTAAAACACATTTGCCAGACACTGGAATCTCATCAGCAGGGCTGGAGAGAAGTTGGTAATGCTCATTTTCCACCAAAAAGCAGCATAGGAGCCTTTGCATTGTCCAAAAGGACATTTTTCATGTTAGTATGTTCAGTCATCTTTAATTTAGGATAGAACAACTTATGAAACACGATTAATAAAAATACTTTGGTACTTCAGTTTTATCTGTCTGTTTCAGAAATTGTTCTTGATTGTTTTAGTCCTAGCAAGCATGACAGTGAGACCTTGATGTACTACTTAAACCAGTATAAAATCCACAGTCATAAAACTTTAAGTAATGCTTACATTACTTTCACTGAGCAAAGTACTCCTGACAGTAGCTGTTTGTGTTGATTTGTTACTATTCATTTATTCTTTCCCTGTGCTTCACATTGCTACCTAATTGTGATGCTGTACTGAGAAAGCAATATCAAAGTAATTTTCCACAACATTAGTTACAATTTTCTTCTGATCTTTCAAGTGAAAAAATCCCATCCTGTTGGCTTCTGTGAGCATATAAACCTTGATTACATTTATCTGTTGGAAACCAGTGCTTACGAAGTACATGTGCCCGGGATAGCGGGTAGGGCCTTTTTTGCTGATTGACAAACATGCTCTCTGTGTAGTTTTATTTATATAACACACATCACTCTGAGCAGATATATTTAAGACAGATAGCCATTTGGGGTGGGCAGAACAGATTTCCCTAAGCAATATATTAAATACAGTTGATATTCTTGCGGTCATTAAAGAGACAATAACTTCACTTAGGACAGTTGTTTTCTTGGCATGTACAAAGAGTGCTCTTACTAGGGGGAACTCAGGATAAAAACTGAGAAGTGATACGAGTGATAGTCATACCCCATAGAGGAACACAATGTTATTGTAATAGTTCTCCCTGTATAATTGTACATGCCCCCTGCACATGCATCAGAGCACAAATACAGGCTGTGCAGAGAGAGGATTGAGAGCAGGAGAAGGACTTGGGAGTCTTGGTGGCTGAGAAGCTCAACATGACCTGCACGTGTGCACTGGCAACCCAGAAAGCCAACCCTGTCCTGAGCTGGACATCAGTGTTGGCAACATGTCAAGGAAGGTGATTCTGCCCCTCTGCCCCACTCAGGTGAGCCCCCACCTGCAGAGCTCTGGCGTCCCCAGCACAGGAAGGACATGGAGCTGCTGGAGAGAGTCCAGAGGAGGCCACAGAGATGTTCCAAAGGTTGGAGTCCCTCTGGAGTCAGACTGGGAGATCTGGGGGTGCTCACCTGGAGAAGAGAAGGCTCCAGGGAGACCTATAATGCTGCCTAAAGCAGCTCCAAGAGAGCTAAAGAGGGACTTGGGACAAGGACCTGAGACAAAAGGACAAGAAGGAATGGCTTCAAACTGGAAGAGGATGGAATTGGATCAGATGCAAAGAAGAAATTCTTCCCTGTGAGACACTGGCACAGGTTGCTCAGAGAATCTGTGAATGCTCCATCCCCAGAAACATTCAAGGTCAGAATGGATGAGGCTTTGAACAACCTGAATAAGTGAAAGGTTTCCCCAGCCCAGGGCAGTGGAGTTGGAACTGGATGGTCTTCAAGGTTCCATCAGAACCTTGAAGTTCCACCCCAAACCATTTTACAACTCTATGATTTCATGATATAAAACTTGCCTTCTGCAATAATCATACCATTATTCTTAAACAGACACACTAAAGGATTTGTTCTAAGTCAAGCACATTTGCACATGGTGTACAAGAAAATTTAATACATATATCCCCATCCTAATGCTGATGCTTAAATCTCCTGTCTGTGATAAGATATTAAACATGAAAAAAACTTTACAAAATAACAAAATAATTAGCCACTCCACCACTGTGTTCGTCCTGGAATTGATGCTGATTCGGGTTTTGAGTTTTTTTCTTTTATATGATCTCTATATTCTTTGCACATATATTTGTATCTCTGTAGCCTATTTAAAACTATCTACTAGTAGCTAGTTTTCCCAGTACTTTTCCATGGCCTTTTCCTAGGCAGAAAGACAAAAGAAATTCCAGGTCTCCAAGCCCCGGTAGGGCCCCCGTGCTGTCTTGGTTCTTCCTGGGAGCCATGGCCAAGAACAACTCTTCAAGATACATTTCATGGACAAAATACAGACAGCTCTGAGAGGGGGGACTCCAGAGAAGGGGCTTGACCTGGGGGGAAATTGAATCACTACTTGTCCTCCTAACTGGTGCTTTGTTATGAATTATGCTAATTTCCTAAAACCTGTAAATATGTAGTCATCCCTATGGGGGTGGGCTTTTGTGGACATCTTTCCATAACTGCTCCTAAAGGCCTTCAAATGAAGATCCTCTTTTTTATTACCTCCTTATTAAAATTATCTTGAGTTTCTTTTCCAGGTTGGGAAAAAGGTAACAGAACCACAAAAGAGAAAGGCCCTGTCCAGCCTGTGGTAGCAGGAGGCTTCTTCAGCATAGTGTGCTCCCTCTGTCTAAGGGCTGCAGTGAGAGAGTCAGCAGGGTTAACGAGCCCTTCCCAGTCCTGGCCACAGCCACAGCAGTCCACAAGATCCCTGAGAACATGGGCTGTGAGAGCTGCATTTGGGTGCTGCAAGAGAGAGCAGCTTGGACCAACAGCAACACTGAGAGATGAGTCAAAGGGCACAGCATAACCTGACAGATCTCAAGTGGATTTCAAACACCACATAAACTTCTGAGCCACAGACTAGCCAGTCCATGGGCTGGAGACAGGCCTGTGGTGATGAAAAGCAGGTGGTCAGGTGAGGTCCTGAGCACCAGGAAGGACCACTGCTTCCATGTGGCACCAGGGACACAGTAAATAGCTGTACTGCAGTCCCCACAGCTGGACAGTGTACTTGTGACTGTGTGCTCTAGTGACTGTAGTCAGAAGAGATAGGGTATTTTAAAATTGCATAGACTTTTCTAATAGGAGATTTTGCCACATAAAAACTAGAGAAGGTATTAATAATCTTCTATGTAAGTCGGGGGGGGGGGGGAATTATTGAGTTTTTGCCATATGGTTACTGAGTTCACAAACCTGTAAGAGTTTTCAGTTAGAACTTCTAAGATGAGTATATATAGTCACATGTTTCTCTGGGAGCTGAAAAAAGGTGGAAAATACATCTCAAAGGATCCATATTGTAAAAGCTCATAAAAGGGTGAAAACACAGAATGGCTTTGCACGCTGTATCAGAATTAGAAAGTCAAATATGAATATAACCAAGCCTGAAACTCATGTGACTGAGATTTTGCAGTGATTGCCACCTTACCTCATTGACCATTCTACCATTCTAACTTTAGAACATCTAATGTTAGAATCTAACATTAGATTCTAACATTATTCTACCATCCTCTTTATTTTCTGGAGGAGAGGGAGGAAGGAGAGACGTGGGGAAGGGCTGGCACAGGGCTGCTGCTGTCCCTGACAGCACTAGGGAGCAGCAGCAAATATTGCAGCAGCCTTAGAGCAAATACCAGTACTACAGCTATACTGAAAGTTACTTATTCAGAGCACACCCACCTTGTTACTTACAAACTACACTCCTGTGCATATCTCCATGCTCACTGTACATTTCCAACGCTGTCCTAGTGCATAGTCATGTCCCATTTGTTTGCCAGATGGAAACTTCCTATAAATACAGTTGAAAATGAGCTAGCATTGTATAATTTGAGAAGTAATTTTCCTTCCATTTGCAATTTACTGCTCTTTATAAGCTAGAAGCCATTTAATCAGCTCCTCAGCTGACAGTATCAGCAGAAATGATGGGCAAAGAATCTGGTGACTGTAGCAGAGGTGAGATACCTTGCTAGTGCTCCTTTGAGGCAGAAGAAACATCTGTTATGTGTGTGAGGGTAGTTCTGCCAACTCAAGAGTGGTTGAACCTTCTGCAGTCACATACTCTGAGTCTTCTTAAACTGAACTTCCCCAAACAAAGAAGTTCCCTGCAGACTGGTTCACAATGGTTTGCAGTTATTGGGACAAAAAGAGAAATATCTATTTCCTTGTCTGCCAAGGCAAGGCACTTAGTAGGGTCTTATGAGTATGATATTCCATTTTCTGCTGCTTGAAATGGTTGTGGGTTAGGCTGTGAATGTGAATCTGGTTGTTTTTCACATTGGAACTAAGTGTTATCAATGACTTCATCAGCCTACTGCTATAAGGGATCAAATACTGGCCAGATGGTTTCAAAGAAAACCCTACCCCACACTGCCAGTGCAAATCTGTTCAAAAGAAATGTAGTCTAGTGTAGAAAGCAGTAACAAATAAGCTGTTTTATCACCTGTGTACTATACAGAGATTGTCTCCTACAACCTTCACCCTGCTTTCATGACTATGCCATATTCTTGGCAGTCTTATGAAAAATGCAACATTTATTTATTTCATGGTATTGAGAAGGCACCACTTTTTTTCTCCCCTTTTTTTTTTCTTTTTTTTTAGTTTCTGTTAACAATCTTGAGCCTAAAGCCTAGTAAAGCAGTTACAGCTCTTATGCTATAGCATGGCAGAGCAGTATTTATTTGACCAGTACTTCCTGTCAACCATCAGCAAGTTTTTCACAGGATTCACAGCCCTGTGGTGCTAAGGCTATGGAACTGGGATCCAAAGCTGCTGTGACTTTTTCCTGTCTTGCCCTACTGCTCATGGATTGTGCTGTATTGTGTTATATCAGGCAATTCACCCATTCAGTGTTTCCATTTCCTCTTATAAAGGAAATTCTCTGCAGAGGATTCAAGGTACCTAAGGACTTGTAGATACCACAACAAAAGACCAAACTATATTAACTATGATATTATCACCAAATCCAGTGCACTACCAGCACACACACACACACATCAGATGACTGAACCAGATCCACTGCCCATTTATTGGATGGCATAAAGACCATGTCACCCAATCCCAAATGTATTTATCTGCATAAAACCGGAGTGATGTAATGCCGACCCACTCCTGTAGGGCAGCTTTCAATTCCAAAAATTTCCCTATCCTCTCTCTTTCTGTGAGTATTTCTTCTATGACTGGTTAAAAAAAAAAAAAAAAAAAAAAA
>WAAG01045836.1:62449-123654 GCA_013390105.1 Tichodroma muraria
AGTTTGATATTTCCTTTAAAGCTTAGTTTTAAAAACTGTCAGAGGTTGACACTGTTGTTTTGTCTGGCAAAATAAAAAGTGACCTGCCATCTCTGAGCTGCATTCATTTATGGTGCTTGGCAGCATATCACGGGCAAAACTCAGCTGCACCATGTCAGAGGACTCTCAGAATGGCAGCTTTCTGAAAGGATGTTCCCAGGGAATGAGCCTGGATGCATCTAAGATTCCCCTGGAAATCTGCAGAAGCATAAAAAAATGTGCAAAAGTTGATCAGCAGACTTTAATTTCACCTCAAAACATTTATTCTAAACACAAGACTGTATTTAATTTTCCATAGAAAATGTGTCTGCACTAGAAAGCCTCCTTCCATATGTCAACTGTCATTCAATTTGCATGATTTTTAAAACATAGTAACATATTGAGGAGCTTAAGTCAGTTTAAAATACTTCCTGGATTTTCTGCAGTTTGTGCCATTTTAAACATGTTTTATAATATATGTTTCCATTTCTGAAAGTTATTAATATTCCCTTAAAAGCTTAACCAAAACTTCCTCTCTCCAGCAATATCATCCTTTTTCATTTAGTAAACATTAATTTTCCTTTCATGATTCTAGTGGAGCTTGAAATTAAAGGTGGCTTTCTTCCCTATTATGACTTCCTTTGTGTATCAGCATCAAAACTGCCAGTCTACTGCTTTAGCACCAGTCAAGAGATCAAAAAAGCAAAGTAATTGATCTTGTATAGGCGCTACACAAGATCAACTTCTTTGGGACATATTTATCATTTTCTCCAAACAAACAAACCATATATTTTTGAAAATGAATGGCTCGTTTGAGTTCTGTCACCACTTGATATGCACAAGGTGGTTAACAGATTTTAATCTTATTCTGTATCGGCCCTCTCCTATAAGATGCTAACAGCAGCAGTGCAATAAAGCACTTCCCTATCAACTGAGTGGCTCAGCTGCCAGCTCTGCTCCAATGCCCCAAGGGCTCTGCTGCCCAAAAGGCAGAATATTCTGCATCTTGTGAAATTAAGTCCTCACTTTTTGGTCTCAGCCACTTCAGAAGATCTATGTGATGATTAAGGGTCAAAATGCTCCTGCCAGGCCCTTCCTGTACTGCCATTTCTGCACATCAGGGCAATTCAGAGATGCTCTTTCCCTCTTTTCTTTAGAATCACTATCCATATCTACAGAAATTGAGTCTTTTGGGTCTTCTATTCCTGCGCTTGGTCGGAAACCACACATTTTCTCACACAACTCTTAACAGGGACTGTGTGTCTGATGTTTTGCTCCTTGTGGCGCATTAGCCAAGAAATCTGTGTTTACAGACTTTGGGTACCCCTAAATGATGAAAGCAAAACCCGCTGTGCCACCGAGGAAGTGTGTGCACACAGTTACACGGGCCTGGGGGAGGGCAGGGACATCAAGTCCCTTTATGGAGCAATCGGTGCTGAACAGCTCGGGAGGGAAAAAAGGCCGGGTGTGAATGAAATTCCCCCTCCCTCAAGAAGGCACCGGGTCTCCACTGCCCTGTTCCTTCTGTATTCTAATTCATTTACCTTTCTCCTTCCGTTTGGCAGCGCTGAGCTTCCTGTAATGATGGCACACATAATGCTTGGGACAAACAAAGGTGTATTGCCTTTAGAATTACTTTAGGCTTGAATTTGTCAGGATCTGGACAGGAGTCTTTGGATGGCCTGCGCCCATTGCAGTCAGAGTGGCAGATACAGAAGCAGAGGACACACACAAGTCCTTATGGTGGCCAGAAGGACAGAAAGCACGAGCCTAAACAGAGGAAACTGGTGACTTGCCTAGTGGCTACTTGAGAGGGGTGGGAGGGGAGTCTCCTTTCTCAAGCAGTAGGTAGTGCACAAGGCCAATGTCCTACATACTAGTTTCCAGCTTGTTGCATTTTTTTCTTGACTTGTTTGACTTGACTTCATTTGCTAATGAAGTCCTGCACAACTTAATACCCCAAGTCAAACCACGGGAGAAATTACAGACAGCAATCACTGCCGCTCTGTGTGAATGGAATGCAGCTTTAATTGGGCCCTCCTAATTGTGTGTGCAGCTGCTCAGGGAAACATGATGATGCTTATCTCATACAGGAAAACAAACTCCACTCACTGTTCCACTGTAAACAAATGAGAAGGTGTGTATTCAATTGGTCACAAAAGTAAATATACTCACCTGCAGGTAGGGATGAGGAATTTTATGCCTTAGCAAAGCAATTTTGTACTCATTGAGACTTTAATGTTCACTGTAATTGTTTAATACTCATCCTAGGCTGTGTGGAAAACTTAAAGAGGGTTGGGATACTATTCACATGCTCCAAACAAACATCAACACCTCAGCCACCGAGTTCACTTGGATACTGTGAACAGCCAGTACTAACAGTGGAAATGAATCCTCTGCTTTTCTCTGAGCTGTTAAAATGAAAGCTGCCCCTCCCCTCCATTCAGCTCGAGAGAGCTATTTCCTTGTAAACAGGAGGCATCCTTAAATCACTATGTAATTAACATTCCCATTATTCTGCATTTATCAGGTGCTCATTCTCCTACTAGTGAAGGGAATTACGTTGCTCAAGAATGCACCAAGTCAGGTGTTATTTAACACCTCTGCACTGGTGATGTAGGTGTTCAGTGCTGCCTGTTAAGCCAGCCCCATCCCTGCGTGGTACAGTGGTGTATGCCACCAGTTCCTGCGGAAAGCTTCTTGCCATTACTTATAGTTTGGTAAGGTCTGTTCATTTTGTAGGAGAAAACCAAAATGAACAGACCTTACCAAACCACTATAACAACAGTGTTAAGAACAAAAGGCATATGATCTCTCCCGTATCTCTCCTACATAAGGAAGGAGAAACAGGAAAAAGAAAAGATGTGTGCAGCAGAAGAATGGTGAGCAAGGAGGTCTGAGAAACATCAGCTGAGACAACTTCCTTTTCTGTTCTTCACATTTGAAATTATCTACTGAAAGGAGCTTTGTGGGATTTTTGTTGGAAAACATACAGAGAAACCAGTTAGGCTAGATACTTTAACATTTTTTTTAAAAGGAAAAAAAATAATTATTAAAATGAAAATTTTTAATTAAGTGAGAATATAATGTAAAATTTACTCCCATTTTATAATGCATGTTAATAGGCAATGGATCCTGAATCAGTGTGACTGAAGTTCCTGGGATGCTACAATGGAGACAAGGGAAGTAGGAAGGAAAATGTGTATTTATTACAGTTACTTTACAGTAGTTAACAAATTTAGAAAGAACACCTGGAATTTTTAAAGCACTAAATATTTCTAAGTAACAGTAATTATATAATTATGTTATACTTCCATATACGGATCTTTGGAACATAATACATTCTTAATGCCTACGTGTTTGCTCACCATATTTTTCCTCTTGCTTATTTCCAGAGATCAAATTATATATTCAGTATATTCTGATTATTCTGGCTTTTCCTCTAAAGGCAGTGGCTTCACTTCTTAATTGCGACCCAGCGGAGATAAGTTCACCACAACATAATTTAATGAACTATGGAAGAGTTACCTCTTTCTGCATCAAGTATCAAGCTGCATGTCAGAGAAAGAGTATCTCCTAGGTGATGTTTCAGTAGATAATAATTAAGTAAGACATTTCCTACAATAATACCACACACACACAAATGCAGCCCTTCCCCCAAAATTGGACAACACATCAAGCAAATTAATAAGCCAAGGACAGTGTTCCTAAAAGAAATTTAGTCCTACAATTTCTTTCCTCCATGAAGTCACAGATTAGAAATCTGAAACCTACAGTGCAGACAAGGGAATTTTCCTGGTTTTCCCCTTCAGCTTCCAAGGCTGAAATGTACTTGATTTACCCTTCACATCGGTCTTGGGTGTGCCATCACCAGAGTCCTTTCCAAGTGTGGAGGCTTTCCTTTTCTTAATTCCTAGATGATCCTGAGCAGCAGCACTCTCAGCACACACAGCTGTCAGCTCTGCCCCTCCTGCCCCCTTTACTGGGGCCTTCGGGAAGAGATTTCTGCAGCACCAGCCTTGCTGTATTTTTAAGTTATTTATATTTTTGTGCAGGGAAAGAAACTCGGACTTTAAAACATGCCCTGTGAGGTGGCCTGGGGAGCAGGACTGAGCTGCCCCCCATCTCCCTCCCAGCACACTGCCATCCTTCAACTCCCTCATCCACACCTGCCGTTTGCAGCCTGGCCCTACCTGAAACAGTGAAGGCATCTTTGTGTCCCTTGATCTTTGTATATTTTTGTTGCAATTTAATCTTAATTAGATTTCAAATTTCACATTAGGGCGTGCAAGTCAAGTGCTGGTTCCTGCTGAGTTAAGAAGGCTGTGTGGACTTTCAGGCATTTCTACAGCATTCAGCCACTTTCATCACAGCTTCCCCACCACTGCTGACAGATAGTCGTGATTAAAATGAAAGGTGTTTCACAAAGAACTGCTGAGACAGCATTTAAAAAATTCTGAATATTTTAATATTCATTAATTAAATGTTTCTGTGTTTCTGTCCTTTTAGCAACCAATGACTGATGCTGTTAAAACATTCAAATTAAGGGCTAATTATTTATATTCTAAGAGAAATCCTATTTGCTATAACGGCTGCTGCAATTGGCAAGGCAAACCATCTTCTTGTAGTCATTTAGTGGAACCAGAAGCAAGCACAGGACTCTTGTGCTGGTAGAAGCAAAGTATTTGCCATCTTCTTCTCCATGAAGAAGGTGCATGGTGTTAGAGGCTCACCTTGGGAAAAGGCAATTCTGCTTTCTGCCTGTGACTTTGCTCCCTAAAGAGAGCATTTATTAGACCTGTTGCATGCAATGACTGTTTTTATAGCCTAGTTTCATGAATCTGTCTCTATTTCTTGTATTTAGCAAGCTTAACTATTCTTTGTCAGGAATTTCACAAAATGAAGATTCCTTGAATGCACAGCTATGTTTGAATTGTATGTCCATCTTCTCACAGCTGTGTCTTAGCTGTGGGGCACCTGGAAAATGGGAAATAGGAACCCAGGTGCAGGTGGCCAAGCAGGTTTTTTAGACAAAGACTGGGAAAATCCACAGGTTGTTTCACTGATAATTTCATTGTTTCCCATCACGAGGAGGAGCTGAAGCCAGATCCCCATGGAGCCTCCAAGGAGGGGTGGCCAGGTCAGGGTATGCAGGGTATGCAAATATGTGGAAACCATTCTATGCTACATTTTCGAGTCCATGGATTGCTTCTAGGGTAACTAAAGGGTCCAAACAAAGGGAAATAAGTAAGCTTACACCTAGCAAACCTTAGTAGAAAGAGGTCTGTATGTCCACACAATAATTTTAGGAGCTCACAGACTTAATGGATGTTGAAGCTACAGATTAAAGGGTAGAGTAACCAGAAATGCATCTAAAACTATGCATTTCGTTTGAACTATAAACTAAAAAAACCTTAACTATAAAAGAAATAATCTCTCCAAAAGAAGATTGAAGTAAAGCATGTTAGGAGTGCTCCACACCAGATACAAATAACCACCCAGCTGGAAAGTTGCATTTCCTCACTGGGCCAGTGCAGAAGGATGGTCAGCAGTAAATGTGCCTGTGTTTAATGGCCCTTTTTGCAGCCTCACTCAAGTTTACAGGAAAAATCCCAGCCCCAGATTTCTTCAGAAGCTGTATTTGCTTTGTCACTGTTCAGAGAACTTTTGAGGATGAGTCTTTGAGGGTGCAGAGCTCTCTTCACCTCCCTGTGGTTCCCCTTGCTGCTCATCTGTGGCTCCAGCAGTGAGCAGTGCTGTGTACAGATCATGTTAGTTACACTCCCAACTGCTCACAGCGACCACATTTTAACCCTCCTGCAAACATATATATTTCAGATCTCTCCTAACATTTCTTTCTATATCTGAAACAACAGAAAGATACATTTGGAGAAATAACCAAAGCTTCAGAATGGTTAGTCTGTTTTAAAACTCATCTTTCCCAAAAAGTGATGCAGAAGTGATGCACATAACCCTTGTTACAAGTGATGCAGCCTCATCCTTTAAGCTGTACTTCCATTCAGTCCCTGTCCCTCTGCCCAGACAACAGTGCAAGCCCCTATGGAGTGAGACTGGAAGGGGACAGCATCCAGAAATCCTACAGGCATTCCTGTAGGGAAGTTAGAGTGAGAAGGCCCTAAAGCCACAGGGGTCAGTCTCAGCAGGTCCCAGTGACACCTCTGCTTTCAGACTTGCGGTGCATTGAGTGCATTGATCTTCCTTGGATTGCTTTAGCCACTCATACACATAAATAGCTAAATTGCTTAATAATTATGTTGGCTCCTAGAGCAGATGGAGGTCCATGTACTTTAAAAATAGCTTTTAAAAACCTGATTCAAAGACTGTTGGAGAGAATAGTAACTTTTCTTGATTCACTTTCAAGTGTGTCCCAAGAATTTAGCAGTTCCTGCAGCTCCTGCTTCAATAGAGTTGAACTCATCTTACTGAACACAACACTCTGTATTTTTCTTAGAATTCTAGTTAGAATTCATATTCACAGTGCAGCACTTTGAATCAGAGGTTTTCCCCAGATGCCTCTGATGCTTATCCTCCCTTGTTAAAGAGAATGCTACTTTATCTTGCAGAGCTGGTGGCCTCTTTTCAAAATCTACCATGCTGCAAAGAATGATGTTGTCAGACAGAATGATCTTTCTCCAATAGCTTTTGCAGCACTTTTGTTATAAAGATGTTAAAGATAACACAGAAGAGAAAAGGAACAGATTTATAGTCTCAGGATAACAAAATACAAAGCATGACAAAGAATCATAATACTGATACTTGTAATTGAAAGAGCTACTGAGTAAGTCTATTCTGAGTTTTGGGGAAGAATAAGGGAAATGAGTAATGTAGGTTGCTAAAAATAATAAATAGAATATTGTGAGAAATTATAACAATATTCTTTTAAGGATTGTTCATTGCTTTGTTTCATTGCTGTCACTGGTACTTAATTGTGCTAACTGGAGAGAGCATCAATACAAGAGAGCACACCTTCAGCAGTCTGAGCCTCCCATCCACACTTAAGTTAATCCAGGGAACTATTGAGTACAATAAAAGGCCAGGAATAGCATGAATATCATGGGAACAGAGAGCCACAGCACTTACTCCAGCTCTGTGAGACAGAAATTACAATCAACAGATTTTAAAATGCATTGATATGGAGAGTCCTTAGTAACATTACACTGACTTAAAGTGATGGAAAAAGTGACTCAGCTTTTGGGGCTGGGTTCTGCTCGCAGGGTCAAGATCTGTATGTAGACTGCTAGGTGGTGTTTTCTCAAACAAGAAAAATATTTCAGTCCTTCACTTACTGGTAACTCTATGACAGCAGATTTATACTAGTGCTAAATACTTTGCAAAATCTGAGATACTGAAGAGTAGAAAGTCCCCTGGAGAAGATCTAATTAGAGGTACAGGGGGCAAAACACAAGGTTCATTATGCAACTACACATGTCCAAAGACAATTTGTGCAAGAATGGAGATTCTTCTAATATCCTCCTTCATGGGAGTTGTTCTATTCTTCAAGTAAACAAAAAGTACAGGTCACCCTGAACTCATCTTATTTTGGCTAGATTTCCTATTTGGTGGGGTTAGCTCTCCTCCTGTTAGAAAGAAAGACAAAACCCAAGGGAACAAGAAGCCCTAAGACAGTGCCTACTGTTAAATAAAGCCTGGATCTCCTCATTGCTGAGGGACTGCCCCCTGCCCCACATGGACGGAGCTGCAGTACCTGGAGAAGGTTCCTGGAGCAGAGTTGGACTGTTCCAGGGTTCAGTGCCCCCAGCGTGCAGCCAGCTGCTCCTGCATTCAGCCCTGCCACGATTCTCTCCCTTTGCTGCACCTAGTGAACAAGTTTTAAAGGATACAAACACCAAGTGGAGAATGTACCTGGTGGGCTCTCTCCAAGTATCTTTTTCTTGCTTTCTACCTTTGTAAATAAGTTAAAACTGCAGCAAAGAGGAAGATTGCTAGTGACACTTCAGACCTTGCTGGGTCCCCTACCATTACCACTCTGAACAGCACAGAAAAGTAGTTATGCCAATTAAAAGGGCTGGAGTAATAATTTTGAAATAGCTGATGTCTAACTTGTCATTTTTGAGTGATCTAACATAATTTCTGAATTTTCTGGATTTTTTGAATAAAGTATTGTAGCCTGCATAAGTCTTCTAATTCAAACGCTATCATAGTGAATAGCATGCACCAGAGTTGAGGATTAAGTGATCTTATTCCTGTAATAGGATTTACCTGCTAATTGCCACTGAAATGACAGCAGCCTCTGTTACTAGGAGCAGAGGAATTACCATAGTGGCTCAGATCAGCAGCTCTTCTATCCATTAAAATATCCTGTCTTTAGCACCAAGCAGTATGTCATGGTTTAGAAGAAAAGGCAGGATAGTCTGTTCTGGAATAAACTGCTGTCAGGTAAAGGCTCTTCAGTATTCTCATCACTAACACACAGGTTACACCCTAACCCAGGAGCACTCATATTTCTTACAGAACACCTTTTGTGTTGGCAAAGAAGCACAGTATTTTAATTTCTCTTCATAAAATTCTCTTTCTGTGACTCCCTGACAATTGCTTAATTCAGAAGACACACAGTGTGATGACTCTCCTTGTTCTTCATCTGAATTTTTTTGTGGCATTCCAGTCACACCCAGAGCAGCCCATGATGATTGCATGGTTAGAACTTCAAGAGAGACAAAGACCAAAAGTTGAGGGGTTCACCCAGAAATGTGTGACCCAGTGATGCAAAAAGTGAGACATATAGAGAAGACTCTTTCCTACAGCTTGTTCCTGAAATCATCAAGCTTCAGGATCAGTTCAAGAAATCTTGGACTTCACAAGACAACAGCAATGGTCGTGGAAATTGCAACTGAATTCAGTGATAACTCCTCCTGACTTTAGGAAAACAAATTCAGATCTTTAGGCAGGGCTGTCATGAAAGAGGTGAGCTACAGCAGATTCCCTGGGCAGCTTCCCTGTGGCAAGGGCTCCAGAGCACCAAAGAACCACCTTGGCTGCATCAGCACAGTCCTGCCCTGTCACCCCATGTGTAGAATGTGCAAGGAAGGAGGATGCTGAGGAGGGAGAGGAATAGAGGTGGGTGATGTGAGAAGAGCAGCTCTCTGAATGCTTGTCTCATCAAAGCTCAAAACAATACCTGCCCATGGCTACGTCACAGATCAGTCTGGTTCTGACTTGGAAGTTGCAATAATTTAATGATTTGGGATTCTTCTTTATACTCCAAAACCAAGTGATCGTTCTGAAAACTCACGCTATGACTTCTGCATTTTTGTTTCTACTGCATAAGACAAAAACGAGCTCTGAAAGCAGTACACTGCAATATCAGGTAATTATATCACAATACACTCAAGCTCTTTCAAATCATTCATTAGTCAAACATCTGCTGCAGATTAATATTGGGCCAAACTTGTCTGTTAGGTAGTTCAGTGGACACCAGTACCATTTAAGAAAGGGATGATCTGTTCCAACACGTACTGTCTGAGGGTAATTTACTGTGGTTTAGAGCTTCTCCCTTGCACTGCTCTAGCTTGAAATCCTCTTGCAGTGCAGTTGCTATTTACTAACTTGTGCTGACACATCCACTTTTTCTGACTTAATTCAAGGAAATTCAAAATGCTCACATTGCCAAGGAAATTAATTTATTCAATGAGCCCAGCAATGTCTACTCTTACTAATTCTGTAATGCTGGAATAAACAAAGTCAGAAATTATGTTTGGCTTTCTAGGCATCAATAAAACCTCATAAAACTGCTAAGACTCATAAATTTCCCCGTATAAAACCTGATATTAAGGCAACTCCTGACTTGGAAAATTCATATTACATTTTAACCAAACAACAAATGAAGCTAATATGTATTGATTGCATTAACAATTCATAAATGCACAGAAAAGAAATAAACAGTCTTTACAGCGTTGCCATGTCTTTGAGGCATTGATTAAACTCTGTAGATGCTGGTCTGCCACTCCAGCAGCTGTTCAGTAAGCCCAGTGTTTGTCCATCAATGTCTTTTGTCATTGGTCTGACTGTCCTGCTCCTTCCCAGGTTGGCAGACATTTCAAAAAATGAACTGTCACCATGGGATAATCAATTAATCAAGCGTGAATTGCTTGACCAAATCTCCTAATGAATGTTAACATGTAAACACTTGTCAGACACTTGCAGACCAGAGGTTTGTGTGGTTCTGTTGGTGCCTGGGAGACTGAGCCCGTGAGCACGGAGCTATCTCATTGTGTTAATAATGCACATTGCTTGCAATGTGCATTAAATTTCTTTAAAATAGATTAGCTGCAACCATAATGATTTTATTGATTTTACAATCTTTTCTCCTTCTGTGGAAATTGAGATGAATCCTTGCAGGAAGGAGTTGGTACCCTACAGGGACTAGGGGAGTATGCAGGGTATGAATGGTTGATGCATTTTCATGAGCCATTGCCTCTCCTCACAAGAGCGGTTTGCAGCCAATCCCTGTAATTACGATACTGCTTAGCAACACCTCAAAAGTCCTATTGCTGTTTCAATGATAAGCCTCATTCATAGGGATTACATTTGTTAAATTAATATTAAAACTATGCAACAGTTCTCTGTGAAGATGTACATTTTAATTATTTTGTATAAATATGGTGGCTGTGATTAGCAGAAGAGTGGAGGGTAACTATTTCAGCAGTGTTGATTGTCTGCTATGCTATCCAGGATCCTAAGGCACACACGAAAATATCAATTTTTCTTCTCTAAACTTATTCTTGAACCTTTAAATAAATCATTTTATTATCCAAACTGGTCAACAGAATGACTTAAGGAATTTTTTAAGCAAAAATTTTGTTTCTGAGGTCACTGACTTTCAACCAAACACTAGGTTTTGTCCCTTGGACGTTTTGTTTCTTTTTTTTCCCCAACAAAACTCACAAAAGAAAGAATGCACTATGATGTTTTTCTACATTCAAACACGGCAGTTTTTCCTATAGATACGCTTTTTTTCTGGAGCATTCCCCCCTCCTGAACAATCTCCACTGAACACTGCACTTTTTTAAATGAGAGCACTTATTCAGATGAAGGATTATGGATTTAGTCATCCAACTTTAGTCAGGCTGGTTGTAAATTCAGAGCCTCTAGTGCTGTATCTGTAGTGAAGAGCTGCACGGTGCCAGCTGAGAGCAGAGCTCCCCTCTGGTTCGCACGGGCAGGAGTGCTGGAGACTGGCCGGATGATGCAGCCCAGCAGCGTCAGGAAAAATGTAGAAAAATAGACTTCGCATACAGGAACCATTTTACAATAAATTCTTTTAAAAATTCAAAATCGCGGTTTATGGGCGGGAATTCTCTTTTAACTTTTGTTTTTCTAATGCTGCCTCTGCTCTGAGCGGATGTTTGAGGACGCACGAAGCCAACCTAAGCGCGCAGAGTGTCGTTCTGTCGCCGCCTGCCAGCGCTGCCTGCCCGCGGGCAGGGCGCGGAGCGCTCGCTCCGGGCTCCGCCGGCCCCGGCGCCCCGGACGCGGCACACGGGGCCGGCTGCGGCCCCCAGAACCCCGCCAGCGGGGCACGGCTGGCATTCTCGAACTTGGATTAAGCTGCTCCCCGTGGTGACAGAGCCGTGTTCCTGGCCGGCTTTCTGGCGAGCGCCCGGGATGGAGCCGTGGGGGGCTGCTTCAGGAAGCGCCCAAAGGGCAGCAGCAGCCCCAGCTGGGCAGCCTCGGCCTTCAGCACCCAGCAGGCGGTCCGGGGAAATGCCATTTTAATTATAATCGTTTCTATTTAGTGAACTTCGTTTATGAAAATGGCACACAGACCTTTAAAGATGTGCATTGGCTTTTCATTTTGGAAGGAAGCAGTATGTTCTTTTTTTACACTTCCCAGGTCACGCAGTGTTATTAATCTAATATAGAAAGCATCAAAGAATGAAAACGGCATCTGAGAAAGTATACATGTATCACACTGTATACATGCTTTGCAAAGCATATAAAAGCATCAAAATATGCTTCCAGTTGGTTTAATGCTAGTTACCCTATATATTTCTCTTTTTCATAGAATCGTTAAGGTTGGAAAAGACCTCTAAGTTCACCAAGTCCAACCATCAACTCACAAGGCCCAATCTTTTTGTCACATTATTCTAATGGAATATTTACATAAACTTACTTATATTATCACATTCCATGCAAACATGTTGAAGTCGCTTTCCAGAAAGTGACTAAACTTCTAAACCTTGGCTTTATCAACTTTCCAAAGCTTGAATTTAGATCAGTCAATGTACAGCTGTTCTGTTTCAATCAAAACTGATTTTTTAATATTATTGCCACTTGCTTCTCTGGAACTACATGCGTGATAGAGCAGAACAGAATGTTTCACTCATTCCCTACATTATAGTTTGCAACATAAGTGCTTCTTCTGGGTATCCATGAAATTAATATGTAGATGAAGTAGGAGTTATTTTCTCAAGAAAGAGACATGCCTTTGGAGGGGAGGCAAGTAAGGAAATCCCACCCAGGCTGCATAAAATACTCTCTAGCTGCGTCCTCTTGAGTGTGGTCTGCAAAATAAAAGGAAAAAGAGAAAGGCAGCGCTCAAGTGTAATAAAAAATTATCAGTTAATACACCTATCAAGTTTATTTTGCTTATCCTCATGGAGTCTGGTTCTCATTTATGCTTTTCCACTATAATTTATACCATGGGAAAGTTCATGTAAATAGCTAGGAAGTATAAAGGGACATTAATGTAACTAAAAATAAGGTTCTCATAATGACTTTGTATATATATTTATATAAAAATGAATAAAACAGCCTGCAACCATCAGGCATTACTTACAGGTTTTATTTAAGGAATGGATATTTTTTCTACTTCCCTGGATTTAACAAAGTCAGTGGAAGACATACATTAATATAGAGGATTGAAAAGCCATTCCCTACATTTATGAAGCCTGGACTCTCCCTACATGGCATTCTCAATCCTCTAACATTCTGTGATGGCATTTTTGGGCTGATAATAACTATTCTGTGATATTGTTCAGGTTTTGTTCCCAAGCCCGTTTAAGCTTGCATATCTGTGTAGCTGCAAAAACCCCAAAATCCAAACAGAAAGGCACGTTGTAGCAAGTGCATTAAATCTGTACATTCTCAGAGGAACCACGCTGCTGAACATTAGCACGTCATTTAGCCCACTGCCTTTGTCAGTGGCTCTGAGCAGGCATCACCACACAGGATCTCCTGTCCCATTGCAGGTTTACTCATCTCCAAATGGCCTGTAGGCTGAACAGATGACTCCAGCAAACCCTAGCACTGGGTTTTAATGAGAGATGCCCAGGATAAGTGTGCATGAAAACGACGTTGCAGAGATACCTGCGAATCCCATCTATTTTCAGCAGTGCTCGCTTGCGTTTATGGAGCAGCAGTGACATTTCTGACAAATGCTCTGTGGCTGTCATAACATTTTTTCTTAACCTTTTGCCAAAAGCACCTGGGGCTGGAAGCTCCCCGCTACCTGCCACGAACAAGTCTGCTCCATATCCACCAGACGAGCAATTCCAACGTCACCTTAAAGCCTCAGCCCACCAGGAGCTGCCTGTCAGCCTCCTGCATTTTCTTGTTCAACAAGGACTTGACTTTGGGGAATCTCTGAAGTGTATTTCATATGGTTTCAAATCCATTTCCATACCTTCTAAAGTGCTTTATCCACAGCACATCTATGATTATCTAATACCACATTACAGGGACCTTTTTGGAAAGACTTTGCCTGAAGCACTGATTTTGCAAACGTAGTCATACATGCTAAACCTTGATCGTGTGCCTACTCCTGTGAAAACCTGTGACACAGTGTGAATATTTGCTTTATACTTAATACACTACGGAGTGATATAATGACAAAAAAGCTTCTCTGTGTAAACAGACTAAGGATTGTGAGAAACTACACAAAGAAACAACACCCACAAGAACTGCACAAAGAAACAACACTCCTCCCTTCTTCCCTCATTGCAAAAGTTATTTTTCTCTCTCAGTGCTATTACTGCCTATTTCGGCTTCTACACTTCTAAAGCTGTTTTTAATTCAGTATTTTCATTTAAAAATGCTGACTGAAGATATAAAGGACCTATACATGACCTATAGCATCAGTATTTTGAAGGCTAATTAAACTCGCAGTATCGATTTTCAAGCTTTTTAAAATTATTTTATATTTATTTGGTTAATCTTAACATAGCAGAGGTTTGGGATTTTTTTGCAGTCATCTTTAATATTTTTCTGTTAAGATGAGGGCAGAACACTTATTTCATGAAACTCAAAATGAGAACTACTCACAAAATCACCTGAAACCTCATGCATTTGAACAAATTTTTTAAATCATGTTTAAAATATGACAACAAGTGTTTTTGTTGTTGTTGTTAATATTATTTCCACCTTTCCCCAGGGCCAGATTGAGTCTACCATGGAGCACAGTTTGCTCACCCCTGGAGCTCAGAGAGAAGCACCAGGTGCCTCACAGGGCAGGCAGGGGTGGCAGGTTGGTTCCCACTGGGGGAGGAGCAGGACGATGCACAGGCTGGACCAGTCCTTAAAGGTTTGGGATTCCCCTGCTGATGCATAACAACTTGGTCAGCCAGGGAGCAAGGACTGGGCTCCAGGGGCAGGTGGGAGCCCAGGGTGTCAGGAGGGATGGCTGCACCCGTGCTGGCAGCCGCCGCGGTGAAACGCAGTCCCTGCAGCCACGGCCCAGCGCTCACACGGGCAGCGATATCCTCAGACTGCAGTGGCACAGCAGACTCTAATGTCAGCTTCCTCCTGCTGCCCTTTGAGATAAATACTGCATCCCCCTTAATCCTACCAGTGGCTTAGCTGTGCATTTGCAGTACCTACAGCTTACAGGATCAAGCCTGGAGTTGTTAAATGATCCAAGAGAAATGTATTTCAGGATTTTGTTATCTTCAAGCTTTTCAAAAAATGCTATTGGTGAAAAAGACAGTGAATAATCATATTTGTTCCACTATCAAATGGCAATGTATAAAGAAAACATTATCTGAATTGGATCAATTCAAAATGTTTATGCTGCTACTGAATGCCACTTGAATATTGCTGGGTAGATCAATTGGAAGATGGAATTTGCCTCTAGTTCAGAGTTGGAAGTACAGGCTGCGCATAGTATGCACCTGGTTAATCCACAGAAACCAGCAAAATACACAGAAAAAGGAGAGTCTGGAACTCCCCAGCAGCACAGCAGCACCAACTCTGATCTGAAGTTGTACCACTGATGCTCATCTCTAACAGAAATTATTTAATTTTTACTGAGAAACAAAGGATGTTCTTTAAGAAATGTAAGATTCCTGCCCAGCTGGTGAGGCACACAGCACTGCAACAACTTTCCCTCATACAAGTTCATCCCCGCCATCACTCAGTGGCAAACCCTGTAAGCCAGCTGCCTTTTTCAGGTAGTGGTTTACACAAGAACACCTTTTGGCTGCTGTTTAGTGGAGCAGGCATTCCTGTCAGAACAAACATTGGAAGATTTAGTTTAAAATTTACCTGACACATTGCAGATAATAGGATCAGATCTTCAGTTACTGTAATTCCATCAGAGAAGTCCTTGTGGGAAGCTAAGCTAAGGAGAGCTGGTTACCTGCTGGATTTCTCTGGCTAATTTTGTCACCTACACCAAGTATTGCTTTGCAGACAGCATTGCACACATGCTGAAAGAGTTAATTAACCAGTAGAGCTGCTCATGTTAAGTGTTTGTACTGCCTGTACTTTGTTAAAGAAAGCATAAGTCTATTTAGAAGAGGAATCATTGCTATCATACAGGAAATTAGCTCAAAGATAGCTTATTTGTCAGCTAAATACATCCCTGCATCTCTCTCCCCATATATAGATATAAAAGGATAAAAATAAATCCTAAAATAAAATAAAAATAAAAATAAAATCCCAAAAATAAACCCACCCTTTGTGGATTTTATCTGTTCTTGCTCTAAATTAACACTCTGTGCCTAAAAGGAATGCCTGGTACAGCTGATGAGCTCTCCTGAGCTGGTCCCATCAGCCTCAGAGATGTCACAGCTTTTCCATTGCAGAAGTGCAGTCCTTGCTACTCTCTCAATCAATGAGCAATTCCAAACACAACCCAGATTATAACATGGACTGATCTCTTTTCCTGGTTTTGTTTCAGCAGTTAAATCCTTCTGAAGTACTAAACAGGCTCAACTCTTTCCTGGTCTCTGTGCTCAAGGCCCAGGGAAGAACTCCTTCACACTTTTTATCACATGACAGCAATGTCACACTGACTTAAAACTTTAGATAGCAGATGTAAGTACCAGTAATGCAGAAGGTCTATCAGTAGCATGAGGAGACCTTCTAAGAGCCTAAAATTCATACAACTAAAGACCCAAATTTTCATAAACGTCCCAAATGGTGTAAAAGAAAGGCTTTCTGCTGTATTTAATAAACACCACATGTAGGCATGCTGCCAGCCTTCGTATGGGCCGAGGGACACGCAGTAAATTCCTGCATCTTCAGTGTTTACTTCATGGCTCCTTTGAAAACAACAGTGGCTAACTGTGTTGATGGAAACCTTGCCTGAGGTCGCTGAGTAGTCATTAAACCCTTAGCCTTCTGTTCAATATGAAATGACGTGCTCATTCTGCATTTCTTTCACTGAGCTGCCATGGAGGAGCCATGATTCAATTGATATGCCTGGCTCAAGCCCAAAAGTGATTGCACTGCACTTTGCTGTAGCAGGCTGTCAGCTCACATCCAGAAAGCCATACAGGATGCAATTGTCTGGTCACTGAAAATAGCTTTGGTGCATATTTAAGCCATTTCAATGTGGCAATATGAGAATTAATTCTCTCTTCTCCTCCTGGAAACTGATCATTTGCATGGCAGTGCTGCTCAGTGTGCACGGAATCATGGCATCCCACAACATATTAATATTTTAGTTTGTTATCTCTTAAGTTATTTTTAGCAGCCAACTGTCCTTGTGTGAAGCTCCAAACTGCAGCAGAGTGCTCAGGCCTGTTGTGTGCGTGGTCAAGGACACATTGTCATGCAGCTCTCAGCAGGCTGAAGCCTTCTCTATTATTAAAGTCATCTCTGAACTACCACTCTAACACACGCAATCAGCAGACACAGGATGTCTTTTCCCACCTGCTCACTGTTTATTAGCCTGTTATCCTGCAAGTTTTAACAGCAACTTGCATTTCAGCTGATAAACACCTAGAACTGAGACTCACTATAACAAACCACAGCATTCTGTGATCAGTATCTTTTGAATGACTGGAATATATTCTATTTTTCGGTAGGCATTTCTATTTTTAGCATTGGTTTAAGGATCGAGAAATTTATAACTATCAAACCTAATTAAATATCAATATTCTGACTTTAAAGGTAAGAATCACATTTAATAAACCAAGTGGGTAATAGATTCTATTACTTTGTCCTTTCTGGAACTGCACAAGTTTTCTATAGGAGCTGAAATATTACAATATCAATTTAGAAATGGATTTATGTCAAATTTTATATGCTGAAAAGATCTGTGGTCCCCAACTGAAACTTTTGCTGCTTTTTGTGACATAGTAAAGGCTAAAAAAGATCTATGATGTGTTAGCTGTATATACAACATATTAACTATCTCAATTTCTTTACTCCTTCAGAGCAGAACTTTTTGCATTTTGGCAAATTAACACAGTGCATAAAGGTATTAAGAGATATATTAATTTTACTATTTCCCCCCTTCCAACACAGAGAGTGAAAATGTGGGTTGTTGAAATCTTCAGCGATCATTAATGTTGCAGAATTTGAATTTACTGGGCAGAAAACAAGGGAATTACCAGCGTCAGTGGTAGAGCCTTGCAGGCTCTGAGTCTCACAGGCTTCACCTTCAGGAACCAGCCTTTCTGAAATTATGGCTCCATTTCGCTTTCCCTCCCCGAGTAACCTCAGTAACCTCATTACACTCGTGATGGCCTCCGCGCAAAGGGAAAAAAAAGAGAAGAGTCCAACTCGTATTCACCTTCAAAACTGAAACTAAAGAAGGGTGGAGAGCTCTCTCATGATTTTGTTTCACATGTGATTTCTGCCCAGTCCTGTTCTGCAGCTGCCACCAGCTGGAGCAACACTTGTGCCACGCGTCCTCTCCTTGCTTGCTCCTGCACCAAGGCACGGGGACACATCAGCACCTCCACACCTTCCCTTCCCTCCCGCTGCTCCATCCCTGCAGCCCGTGCTGGCCAAACACGGGAGCCTGACGAGCCAGTGGGAGCAGTAGGGCTGGAATTTTCATCCTTAGCAGCGGTCAGGCCCTCCCCGGTGACAGCTGGCGCCGGAGCAGCAGATGAGAAATCCTCGCTCTCCGCAGGCTCCTCGCTGCTTCACACCGGGCAGATTTGCATCACCACTAAACCAGGGACTGAGCAGTGTTTGAGCTGCCTGGGTTGGAACACTGCTAAAGGGCAGGCGAGAAAACAAGGTTCAGAGAACAAGAAATCCCTGATTTGTGTATTTCACAAAACAGCTTTACTTCACTATAGGAAAACCAAGGCGGGGGATCCTACAGTTGTTATTTGCTGTAGAGGTTATTATGTACAGTAGAGGTTGGGTTAATAGAGTACAGAAATGCTAATGAAGTACTGCTTATTTAGCTTTTGCATTTTTTTTGAGCCAGTTTCAGTGGGGTTTTATTTTTCTTTCTTCAGTCCCTTGCTTATACATACTCATGATCATACTCATATACTTATATATATACTTATATTATATATACTTATATATATACATATAATATATATATACTTATATTATATACTCATATACTTAGACATACTCATGGTCACTCTCTCATGTGGTATATGATGTCTGAACTTTTAAAAGTAATGTATTTTACAAAGGAAAGAAAAAAAAAAAGATTGTCTTATGTCTGTAGTCATTATATGATACAATACTACAAAACTGATATAAGAGGAATTTAAAATCTTAATTCATACCGTGTAAATCATATGATAATATATGATGATATGATAGCTCTTCTTGAGCAAATCATATTCTCAAGAAAAGAGATCCAGATTTGAACTATTTTTTAATATTAATTCTACAGCCATTCCATAATAGATTGTAAAAATTCAGATGCTCAGTACCAAACTGTCTTTCAGAATATAAAAGGCATATGATGGGGAAGATATGAAAAAGGTAATTAATTGGTTCATAATTTATTAATTATAGAGCAAGGAGTTGGAAGGGGTGGCTTTGTTTAAAACACCTAGACTTCACTGTAACCACATGTTAAAATCTCAACAGGATTGCTTTTAGGAGGAAATGGGATAAAATCACATCATTAATTAACTTATAATTTATTAATTAAAAGGAGGTGGAGGAGGCAGACTTATTTAAAACATCTAGACCCCAGTGCTAATGAATATTACAGTCTCAGTAAGACAATCAAGTCCTTCATTGTGCCCAACATGTAAAGCAAGGACTGCACCAATTCCTGCACACACATCTGAGGGGTTGGGGTGGGAGCTCTTGGCACATCACACTTAGAAACGTTTGTCAGGACTGTGTTTAAATGGCAGAAAGATAGCACAGCCCAGAAAATGAAGAATGTGCTGTGGTACAATACAGCCAGACTGTCCCCTCCCTCTACTGAAATCCCCAGGTTGTGAAAAACTTGATATGGATACTTGGTCATTAAGGTATCAACATATAAACCACCCCAGGAGCTTTTGGGCTGAGAAAACTGGGATGAGTGCTTAAACCTAGATAAAAAAGCACAGCATTTGGTAATTAAAGTTGATAATAGGTTGACTGCAGGTCTGTATCTAGCAAAGCACTGCCTTGCATGCTGAGCTTGAGTGTAATTAATTAGTTTTGCTTACATGCTTTAAAATAAGTCAGGTGAATGACTTCTGTAAGCAGCAGCAGATCTGGAAAACTAAGCTGAGGCTTACTTTGAGAAGAGATTCCTAAAACAACCTGCAGTTTTGTTTCTGTGTCCCTCATATTTCAACCTTGTTAGGTCCTACATGGCAGATAATTAGATAATACAACACTACATCGGAACATGTGCATTCACTGCTTAAATTCACTGCATGTTCTAAACAAGCCAATAAACAAAATGTCTCAGGTGCTCAGCAGCACTTTACAGGATAAGGCTGGTAATGAGAAGCAACTACTCATAGGTCGTGCTTGCTTGGTAATCAATGACAAAAGAGGAGCACTCTTGCTTATGTCTACAGTAACAATACTCCTGGCTGCAGCCTCCAGATGATCACAAACATCAGTTTTGTTGGTGTGGGCAGGTAAGAAAGTGCCACAGCCCCATCTGAGAGAGCTCTTTGTTATTTCTTTCTCCTGTCTTAGAAAGCAGCAGAAGCATGGCATTGCCAAGTACAGCGGGAGCCAGCCAGAGTATTTGATCAGCTGAGCTCTTCTGTTTGAGGGTGTTTTTGGGAGCAGCTGTATAAGCTGCAGAAAATGTCCTGTGAAAAGCAGGGCTGTATTTAACACGGCTTCAGTGGCTCACGAGCAAAAGGTTCCTGACTGCTGAGCATTATTTCACACAAGTGTCACCTGCGCCTCCATACAAGCATCTGCACGTGCCAGAGAGGTGTTACATACATATTTAATAGGCTTGTTCTGTAAACACATCCTAATGGAAACAGTATTTGCCAACAAGGGCAGTCCTGCCGTGGCTTTTAGTGGTAGCACTCAATGAGAGAAGTGCCTCTGTGCTTTCCTGTGTTTGGATCTCATCGCTGCAGAGCCTGTGCTCGTGTTCACCTTGGGAGAAAAAGTACACTGAGGCTTGTTTTCATACCCGACTGCGAAGGCAAATGCCACAGTTAACACATGTCCCAGGGCAGGAAAACCCAAAAGAGCCAACAAAATCTGTGTACCCTCTCAAGGAGCTTTTCTAAGCTTCACCCTTAAGAGAGTATCTATAATTATTGAAATAATTAGATTAAACTTATATAGAGGCAGTCCAAGACACTGGTCCCAGATAAATGGGTGGTTCATTTAAAATGGCTCATCCCCAGAGAAATGATTGCAGACCAAACCAGTTACCTCACCACTGCTGTGCCTGCCCACAGCACCTTTCAAAAGACTTGGAACAAATCATACTCAGGACCACAGCAGGGCTAAGTGGAAGAAGCAGCCCTAGTTTCATTCATGCATTCCAGTTATTTTACCTTTTTTTTTTCAGTGTAGTCTGAACCAAACTCCCCAGCCCTTACTAAACACTTCTGAAATCTGGAGTTTTATCTGGCATTTTATTCTGAATCTGGTTTCTAGTGTAATTGCTGAGGCATTTATATTTGTGATGGAGCACAGCTTTACATCAAGCTTGACTTTCTCATGGAGATTCATTTCCACAGTCTTTTATTTCCCATTGACTGTAACAATTCAGAGCCACAACACCTCCTGGTATTGTATGATGAAGTTGCAGAGCTTTGCAGCAGGAGCTGAAGGAAACAGCATCACCAATGCATGTCAGGGCAGGGCCATCAGCACCACTCCTACTGAACAACTGGATGTTAAAGTTCCTCTCATCTACATAACTGTGAGACAAACTCCTCTACTCTAAATCACATTGGTATCAAGGGCTGAGCATGCAGGTAGATGCTGTTTTAGGTATGCTACCTCAGAACAGCCAAGTTAAGCCCACTATTATAAGAAATCCTTATTCTTTAGAGAACCCAAACGTGTGGCAATAATACCTGCTCAAAATAATAGGTTTCTTTAAAAGCTAAAGGAAGCAGAAAACTTATAGAAAGTACACTTTCAAAAACACTTAAATATTTGCATATATGCTGATCTAAAGGAAGAAAATATCCAGGTTGCCTGAGAAATGGATTATTCACAGGAATAATGAAAAATTCTTTCCCGCTAGGTGCTGCCTGTGGTAACAGGGGAATCAGATCCCTGTGTTTAATTTCCCCAGACAGCTGTACAGACCCAAACAATGTCAAAGGCACTGCTTCAGGGAGTGCTACATCAGACACATGTGGCAGTTTGCTAAACCAAGTCTCTGCTCTTTTCCTCAGCCACCTGATCCTTCCCTTCGATTTTTTATGAAAGTGTAGCACAGGTACAGTGAGGCAAGAAAGGGTTAAGAAGGAAATGTGGTCTTCATACTTTTCTGATTTTGTGAGCATGAATCTCTTTCATGGAACAGCTGTCAAGTCAGCCAACGAAACAGGTCTGCCTAGGTCTCCTGACAATACCAACTGCTGCTGTTCATGCATCCTCAGTGACAGCAGCAAGATGAAAATCGAAATGAATCGCTCTACAAATGAGACACTTTTCTGCTTTGACTTTCCAAATGTGACAGTGTTGTTTGTTTTTTCAGTCAGCAACATTTAGAGATGTTAGAAGACTCTGGTGTCAGGAAGTTGCTCAGGGGGCAGTTTCAATTTAAAAATAAAAGGGGGGAGAAATCTGCATAACAGTTGCTTGCATAATAATGTTTGAATTTCTGTCTATTAGTACAACTGCCACAAAACTGAACAGCAAATTATTCCTAGCCAAACAAACGACTGCAGGCTTTGAGCAGCAACTGTGAACATTTCATAACTCACTACAAAGTATTTATTCATTATCTTTACTGTGCTAGGGGTGCAAAATGCACGTTCTGACCACAGAAGCCACTGCTCAGCCCCAGCTCCCGTGGAGGAAGCTGATCCATTCCCTTCTGTCCTCTGCTTAGCAGAAGAATATTTGTCAACAGATCATGAATTACAGAGAAAAAGAGATTGTTAAAAGACTTCTTCTTCAATATGAGTTTGAAATAGGAACATTTGCCCTCCTGTGCTGGAGAAGAAGAGCTGAAAGCACCCTCCAAACAAGCATCTGCAGTATATGTGAAATAATGTTTCTCCCCAGCTTCTCCCAGGAGAACCTAAGGCACAAGGTATGCACTGAAACCCATCAGTTCTCTCTTGTTTTGTGCAATATGCAGCAAGAATCAAAAACCAAACTTGTAAAAGACTGATTTTTTAACAGTTGCATTGAAACTCATGAATCTTATCAAAACAAACACTGAAATATATTTTTGCACATCCAAATGAAAACTTCCTTTTAAAATACATCTTCATTGTGTCATTCTTCTCCTAATATAACACCAATACAATACCTATTAAAAGAAGCACAATCCAGCTTTTAGATTTCCCCACAATTTCAAAAATAGAAAAAAATGCTATCCCCCCTCTCCCCAAAAAACCCCAAAGCAACAAAAAACCACCTAAAAACAGAGAAAGTTTTTTAAATGCATTATGTATTTAAGTTTATTTGGCTTCAAAGGTGAACAGACCTTACAGACTTCTCTCCATGGTGGTTACAGAAATGCCTCTTACAGCAGATCAGCTTAGGCAGTACTGCAGCAGCACAAAGAGAAATGTCTCTCACATCAGGATGGTTTTGGAGTGTACTCTGGGATTTCATGTGTAACTGGCTCAGTTACACAGTGATATCCCAAATCTCTAGAAACTTTTAGAAGTTTTCTGTAAGTCCACTGAGTGAAAATCTGTTCTTAGACCATGAATATTTCTCCAAAGCCCATCCTTGTCAAACAATCAGCTTTAAAACTTCCTGTTCTGTCAAGCAAAATTTATTTTAGGGAACAGCCTCCCAAAATCCCTGGGTTTACAGGTACCAGCTGTGAGACATCCACAGAGCCCACTTCTCTTTTAATAATTAATATCAGTACTATGTGCTAACAACACTTCCAATCTGAGAGGCTCAAAGTGATTTAGAAATACTAATTAAGCCTCCAAACATGTCATGAATGTCCCCACATTACTAAGGAAGGAAAAAACTCAGTTATCTGGTCCCTTTATACAGAAAACCTCTGGGATTTGTCAAGAAAGAGTGTCAAGAACCCCATAATTCCAGTTTTGGGCAGCACAAAGCCATGTTGTGTTCCTGGGGGTTTTTAATCATTTTTTTTAAACTATTTTCAGATTGTACAATATTTTCTTGAACCATATGGGTAGATAAAGCCAGAAATTCTCCATCATGAACTGGTTATTCATGATAACCAGATCATTTTGCATCTGGTCTACCCTGAAGCTGAGGAATAAGTGAAGATGAGCACCATGTCACTGCAGTTACCAGCACTGCCTTGTGGGATCTTGTAGTTTAGCTGCTAAATTTAGAACTATTCTTTAAAACTCTTCATGCTCAGAATGTCTAGTTGGGCTGCTTTTTTAACCCTTTCTTTGTTTCCCCACAAATTAAGTGATACAGCAGATTAAAGAAATACCTGGAGAAGGAGAAGAGGCAATTTTTTGGTTTCTTTTTAAACTGCTGGAATCAGGTGTGTGTTCTGCTGAACAAGTGGCATTGTTGCTAGTAAAGGGACAGTGTTGGTGACAGAAATTTGCCTTTTCATCTCTTTGTTGAAAGGTACCCACATATGACCTTCTGCTCTCACTGAAGACAATTTCTTTGTATCTCTAAGTCAAAGACCTGCAAGTCAGTCCAAACTTGGGACACAGAAAAAGATCAGATACTAACAGAATAGTCAATTATACAAAATCTTCATCAGATGGCTGCTGACAGTGCTGATAGCATGCTTTCTCCTCATTTTAGTCCTGATGCTTGTGCATCACAAACCTCCCTCAGTCCATCTGGGGAGGATGCCAGACCCCAGAAATATTAAGTATTTTGTTTAGGCACTCTGAATTCATGTACAAACAAGCATGAGGTAGCTCAATTAACAAGACTGCACTCCCAAAGATGTAACAAGCAATCCTGAAGTGCAGGCAAAGGCTTTCAGTGCTGATCAATCATTTCCCATCCCTCCCCAGAGAAAGCAGAGCTGGTGCCACCTGGCAGAGGGCCAGCGCTCCCAACTGTGAAATTCCAATAAGAGGCTGGTTGATAAGTAATGCAACAGAATTTAATTCTGGGATTTTTGGCATCACTAAGCTGAAGACAGAAAAGTAGTAACTTCCTTGGCTGATGGCAAAAGAATGTTGCCATCCTCCACAGCAAATCCTGCCACAGGGACAAGCTTGTCAAATGAGCATGTAAACCACTACAGATTTCAACCTATTGATATCAGGCCATTGCTTCCCCCTTCTGCTATTTTCTATGCACCTTCTTCTCCTTTCTAACTCTTCCATAGAAATAGCCTCTATTTTTTTTAAGCCTCCAGTATTCCCCACCAGTGCATCTGGTCCTTTTCCATTTGACCACTCCATCTGAAAAGTAGCCCCAGCCTTGGAATAACTCTGCACTCCCCTGACAGCTACAGCAGCAGGGCCAGAAATTATAAATTGCTCTACTGTGCCCCAAAACTGGCAGCCCAGGCTGCTTGCTGATGCATTAATCTACAGAGAATGCTCCTGTTCTGGCCATCCATGTGCCAGACTGGAGCTGAGGTGAAAGAGCAAGCCTGGCCAGAGCCAATCTTTTACTGGGCTCAGTGTAGGCATGCCAAAGGGACCACTCCGAGGACATCAGGTTTGCCAGCTCGCCCTGCTCTAGGATATCAGTGGGTTTTCTCATAGCATTTTAAATGTATGAAGAAGCTGCTCTGGCACAGCTGAGCTGGGTTTGGGGCTGCAAAAAGCAAGAAATTTTCACATCTGTCAGATTAATTTAAATGAGGTTGGTTAGTCAGAGCAGTTCAGTGGCTTGGAAAGCAAAAATAAGTCCTCAAGAGACGAGTGGGGCCTCAGGGAAATTGATGATAAACAGACTTACCAGCAGGCTACGCAATTTACTGCAACATATTAATCCATGAGTGTGAAAGCCATGTGTGTATCTGTGTGTCTGTAATCTGTACGTGCACACACACATTCACAAATCTAACTCTAGAGAAAGATCCAGGGGTCTTTTGTCCCTTAAGACACTGGAGCTGAATGAATGGATTTAATCAGCAGGCTGGTAAATTATAACCTCCTTCATTTGCTCAGGTGCCACCACACAGACTTGTGGCAGTGTCCTGGACAGGGCATGAGTAGCAGTGCCATGCCTGGCCTTATCCACAGGCAGCCAGCATGCAAGAACTGGTAACTGCAATCCTGAATTTCCTGCTCTGTCCTCCTTTGGTCATTGAAAGAATCCTTCTTGCTACAGTGTAGCTTTTAAGTCAATCCTACCTTAACAGTTTTCCTATCACTTTAATGGCTTGACCTAGGTATATGTTCAAAGAATCCATATAATAAATACAATATTTTATATTGTATTTAGCTATTATATTTGACCTACACCAGAAAAATGTAACATTGACTGTTTCCCAGCACTTTAGTGTATGCTTAGGAAGCCCAGGAAACCCAGGATGATTTCCTTTTCTTTCTACCTGAGCATTTATTTTTCAGTCCAAGTCCTCGTTTGACTGGCTTTTCTGAATGTAGCACCATAAAGAAGCACTTATTTCCAGGATTATAGAAAGTGGGTTCACTGCAGAGTTCAAGCATCAGCTGTTGATCTTTGTTCCTGTATTTTGTCATAGTATTACTGTAGCCCCTAAATAACACAGGACTGAATTGCCAAACTAAAACCACAGCATTTGTACAGGTTCTCTGTGACAAAAATAGTAGGACACAAATTATCAGGTAATCAGCTTCTAGTACTGCACGGAGTAGATCAAGCAGCAGATTGTAATTTTGTTTAGACCAGTATGAATAACGAGATATAAACTGGTCTAACAGGGATCAGAACCTGCCCCACGGAGTGCACACAGCTGTCCCTGTTCATTTTCTCTGCACCAAGGGTGAGGCAGGATCCTCAGGCAGTGTGTGGAGCTGGGCAAGGACATGTGCAAGGGAGGGTCTCACCCGAGCCACAGCCTGGCTTTTGGACAGCTCCAAATGGGCCTTTCTTCACATTATCAGAGTCTCTGACAAGGGCTAAAATGGCCCAGAAAGAATTCAGTTTGAAATACTTAGGAAATGTGGTTGCAAATTTTGTATGTTACAGAAAATCAAACAACACCCAGAGTAAGTGAATCCTGTATTATTTGGAAGCAAAATGCACCTGAAGGTCACACTGGTCAGTATATGGTGACAACCACATTTTCTAAAGCCATCCTGACATTCCAGTGTATCCTGTGCAATCCCAGCCTCTGTGCTCAGTGAAGGTGGAACCTCACTTCATAGGAGAGACTCCCATCCTACTTTCATTGAAGATACATGAAAGATTTAGCAAATTCAGGGACTTTCCTGAAAATATGGTCCTGTGATTTATTTCAGGTATGATTTTTGGTCCTGTGATATATTTCAGGTATGATTCCATTTTAAAAATGGAAGCATTAATGGTATAGACAGAATATATAGTGCAAAAAGTTTCTGACAGTGCAAGAAGGGAGTTTTGAGTATACAGAAGATCTGAAGTCACTACTTTTTTGTTATTCGGATTTGATTTTGCTGTTGATTTACTTTGTTTTTGACAAAGACCATGTAAATTGAGTTGTAGCAGAAAACCTCTAAAGAAGCTCCTGCCTGTAAACGTGCTGGAATACATCTTGCTCATAGTCCCTACCTCCTTCACTAGGGAAATTTTTCTGTGAGTAGTTGTTTAGAAAGTTGTTCTGCCAGGAGCTGACTTTTGGCCATGTGCTGCACGCAACAATTCACACAATGAGTTTAAGAGAAGGTAACCTCATTATGCAATTGAACATTAGGGAAGCTATTAAAATTTGATGTGATTGTTTATCATAAGCTACAAATACATGTATTACAAATGCATGTATGTATTACAAATACTAATACAACAGATGTGATTATAAGTCAGTGCTACATGGGAGGATGAGTTGTTGGCAATTGTTTGTCACACTTGGCTTAGAATTAATTTTTATTAAATAATATTATAAATGCATAATTTTGGTTTTTTCCACTGTGCTCCCAGATGGATGTTTGTCTTCTAGTAGACACTGTTTAAGTTCTCTAAATAGTTGTAACTTCTAATATTAAAATGGGTAAGCTACCAAATAATGCCAAATATTTGACATACTCCACGTGTCAAACCTGGTTTGATACGAAGAATTGGTTGTGCATTTTTCAGAGTGCAGGACACATTGTACAAGTTAACCAGCTTCATAACAAAGTGTTCCTTCTGGCTTGATGCTGAAAAATATTGCTTCTGAAAGGGGATTATTTATTTATTCAGGACAAAACCCCAACAGTCCTACCATATGGCTTTGTGTCAGATATGCAGTGTCAGTCAGGCATGCTCTGTTAGCCAAGACCATTTGCCTGCCCTGTGTCGTCTATAAAAATCTCCCTGTTCTGTGTTTACCTTTTGGACCACTTCTTTTAGACATACATATTTGCTAATATCCAAATGCTAAATAAATCAATAAGTCAGATTTTGTGCAAACAGGACAGAAGATGGGGTGTTTGAGCATCAGCCTGGGACACATGATTGACAGTTAATAATTTCCTACCTAGTGATCTATAGATAAGCTTATTTTTGCTTTCACTTTTAATACCAGGTTATATGCAGATGGTATCAGAAATACCTCTTCTAGTCATCTATAGTGACTCTTGCACTCAGCTGATCTAATAGCCTTATTCATCAGATACTATCAAAAATATGCAGCTGAGTAACAGTACTTCAAAAATTACCAGACTCAGTTTCTAAGACCCTAATGTTACCTTTAATTAACTATACACAGGAACATTATCACTGTCAAGCGTAGGCTAATCCATTAAATTTAGGTTTTTGAATCCTTGATGGTACCTGTAACTCCAGCACTTTTCTACCCTACCTCTTCTACCTTTCCGAAAAAAGTTGCAATTGTGCAAATGTGGAGGTTCTTGAATAATATACTTAAAACAAGAATGAGTCCAAATGCCAAGCAGATGGAAAATGAAATTTAAGGGTACCTGAAAATACCCCTGCCTTTGAGTTGTTAGGATAAAGTGGAACAGATACCTCTCAGTATGGGGCTGTCTCTGAAAGAGCCGAATTCATTGCACTGCTTAATCCATGGAGAGGAGAAGCAGAGCAATTTATCAAAAGCATAAAACAGTATTTTCATCCTGCTGCTCTCCACTCACACAGAAAAAAAATATCAGTTGTTTAGAGGAACCACAGATAGGATTGTGCTCAAGATTTCCGGGGAGAGGAACAAAACTGGGCTCTGTCCTCGACTGCTGCAGCTCCTGCTGCCCACGACACCAGGGCTCCCACCCTCCCTGTCCTGCCAGCCCTGCCCTGTCCTGCCAGCCCTGTCCTGTCCTGCCAGCCCTGTCCATCACTGTCACCCCCTCCAGGGCTCACAAGCTCTGCACAGGAGCACAAGAGTGGGGAATGGTAACGTGCTGAAATCCATAAGGCCTTATGAGGCAAAGAGGTAATGCTGGGCCTCCCCATAGATTCTGTGAAGACAAATCAATTATCAGCTTTGATACCTTAGATGAGTTTTAAGGTTTTAGCCAAATCTTTTCCTAATTTTAATTTCCACAGGAGATAGAAGTATACTAGGTAAGCTGCTGCTTTCACTTACCACAAACACTGGAAAATGCAGGGTTTTTTTTCCACCCCAAATGACAACTTTAGGAGGAGAGGGAGCCAGAAGGCTCTCTGGCCTCACAGGTGTGGCATTCACTTGGAATACAGGTGACCTAACATCCTGTCCTGGTACCAAATTAAACACAACAGAAGGTTCAGCCTGAATTTTGCAAATTCCTGTCAGCCACACATTCTGACTCAAATGGTATTTAATTTTTTCTGTAGAATGGAAACTGTTGCAGCTGAGTTTGAGAGCAGCACCTACACTCAATTGACCTTGTAAGGCAAATTCAGCCCAAACATTCACACCCTTAAAAGCCAGACAGGAGGCTAAGACTGACCAATCTCTTACCAAGGTATCATTCATTACCAAACACACTAAAACATGTTTTGTCAACTCCCTAGGGCAGAGTATACAGCACGCTTCCCTAGAAAAAGCCACAAACACAGATATTTGCAACATTTCCAAATCTGCCCATTGTGCAGCCAGTTACTCACCAAGCATGGCTTGAGGAGACCCTTTTGGCCACTGCCCACTCCCCTCTCTCAGCTGCCACCAGTCTGTGCCTTGCCTGCAGAGTCACCCTGGGGACGGCCCCGGCCAGGCCAGCAGGGCTCGGTGGCCGTGCCCTCCCTGAATTGCCATGTCCCAGGCAGGGCTGGGGCTGGTCCCTCCTTCACCTGCCTTTGGCACAGCCAGCGGTGCCTGTGTGCTTTGAAATGCACAGGTATGGGGGCAGGATGAAGGGAAGGCTTCAGCTTTATGGAAATATTCTGAAAAGCTCTTCAAAATCTGCTCCTGGGGTAGTAACAAAAGGAAGGGGAAGTGAGTATTGTTAACAAAACAGAGCCCCTTGAGACATATTTTATTTGCCAAGTAATGTATACAAAAAACAGATTAATTAAAGTTACATTCATATATTTTAAACAGCCTTAAATTATTAATTTCCATTTTAAAAATATATGCAAACACAGTTTCTTCAGCAATAAATTTTTAAGGTGGTGGGACATTTTTACATCATACTGTTCTCTGGAGACTTTTCCTTGCTTCTTGAGTTGTTCACGAAGCCAGGAATAGTAGAATAGGAAGGACCGGACAATATTAAGCAAGGCATTTGTGGATCTGGGCTCACTGGGCAGAAACACCAGAAGCAGCTGAAGTGGAAAGAGGGGAGTGGAGGCCCCATGTGCTGCTGAGCTGGCATACTTTCCAAGGAGCAGGGCAAGAGTTAAGTGCTCTTCCACAGGGATGCCCCCAGCAGGTTTACTGCCACAGGCAGCTGCTGCAGGCTCTGTCTCTGTAGAGTGCAGGAGCTCAACACGAAGTTTTTTGTCAAAAGCAGAGAATTCAAATTCTCCTGCTCTGCTGCTGTGACCCCTGCGTGAGCCTTCCAAATCCAGGTGCTGAGCTCGCTCTCACTGCCACCCTGCAGAACAAAATGATATCTCCACTACTCCCCTGGGACACTGAACTTGTGCCAAACAGAACTTCCCTGCGAGGCAACTCCTACATAAACATTTCCTACCGTCTCTGTGGACAAATCAAGTCACCCTTTCACAGGACAGCATCACTTTCCATTCTAAAATTGTACAAAGCAAGTGGTTAAATAGACCAGTAAGCCACAAATTTGCACAGAATTTTTAATTCAATGCTTCAGTTCTCAAGCTGCAAATTGAGTCAAGTTTTACACACAGGTGATATACAGAAAAGTCTTCAAGGTTGAGATTTAAGTCACCAAGTTCTTGTAATTTTTTCTCAAAAATGGGGGACAATAAAAAGCATCTAGCCTGCCCCTCCCCAACTCCACAGAGTGAGCAGAATGTGCAGTGAAGCACTGTCAGAATTGGTGCTTGATGTGAAGAACAGCCACTGAAGCTGAAGCTTGCAAGTTTTTGACAATTAAAGCTCTACCCTGCTGTCCTTCAGTGAAGCTGATGGGAGGTTTGCCTGAAATTGGTTTTGTGAAGCCAACAATGTGAGACTGCCATGAATATTTTAAAGTAAAGGAGTTGGAATACTCTAATGATCTTATGTAAATCTAGTCTAAGAAATTCATTGGTAATTTTTTTGAATGGGTCATTAGGCTGGGGAGAAAAGGTTGGAAAGCAGCCTGAAAACGAGAACATTTTCAAAAGCCAAAATACTCCCCAAATGCTTCAGAGCCATCCAATTAATCTAGCTTGGGGAAACCAAAGGAGAACAAAGTGACAGTGCATCAAATAAATGAGTAACTATAGGCAGATGCTCCAGTTTGTCAGGAGACAGTGGGAAGTCAGTAATGCATAGTTACCATGCTTAAATGCTGAATTTCAACCTTACATACATTTAAAAATTCCTGTGATTTAGCATTTTGCTCCTTATCATTAGTGCTAAGAACAGAAATCCTGCAAAAATTCCAGATTAAGCAGGAGTAGGAAGCATGGTGTTGTTACCACTGGTGAGAGTGCCAGCACCTCGTGGTTCCCTGGCTCACCTAAAGCCTCACCACTGCAGGACACTTGTTTGATTAGCTCTTCAACTAATTCATTTTTTTGCTGTGAAACAGCACAAATATTTCTGAAGAAATTGATTTTTTGAAAAAACCAACAAAAAAACTCCCCTTGGCAACTGAAGGATTTTTAATACCTGATTTCCTTAGTCTTTATGTGAATGCATACTATTATTTGGAATGTGGGAAGAGTGTATTTATGAACATTTTTGGTGAAGAAGTGATTGGGGTAAAGCTGTATGTGCACAGTAGACAAAGAGTTTCACAGTCTGTCTGGCACAGCTCACTCAATAAATCCCATCAGTTTCCTGCTGACTTTTCTCTTGAAGATTTATTCCAGAAGCAGCACTATGTCTGCAGCATCTATGCCACATTAGCAATTACTCACATGTATTTGGGATGTTGAAATAAATATGTACTTATTCAGACCACGCCCAGGGAAAGGACTTTTCTCCAGTCCTTTCTGATTGATCCAATCCTAAGGTCTGATTGAGCCTACTCGGAATCTGGGGTGCTGTCCAGCCCTGTTCCTCCTGTGCACAGGCGTTGTAGCAGGTTCTCCCTCGGGCTCATGGGTTTTGAGCTAAGGATTGATGGCACCTTGTGACCAGCTTTAATTTGGATTGCCAGCATTGCTTACTCAGGGAGACAGAAAGCATCAGTAACCAGGATACATTTAGATCGCATCCCCACAAATTCCCACAAGAGAATTTTGTCTCTAATTCCTGCTGTAAAAGTTCTGCTCCTATCTGATCCTCATAACTGCAGCACAATGACCAAGTCCCTGGCAACCTGCAAGACATCCTCTTTACCTCTCTGAGGTAAAAAAGAGCCCTTGTCTTTGTCTGGAGGCGGGGAACTGAAGTTCTCCAAGGGTGACTGTCCCCACTGAGGCTGCAGTGACAGCAGGCAGAGTGGGCACTGCACAGTCAGGCCACCTCAGGCTGGCCAAGCACCACTCACATCACCAGTGTAAAAGAGGCTGCAGAACAGCAGTGGGGCACAGATTGAGGAACCCTCCCTCTGTATTTCCAGGGTTTGGCAAATTTTCAAATGCAGCAGTCATCTGAAATACTTGGGTCATTAGAATGAGTCAGCTGTTGCATATGCAAATACCTGAGTTAGCTTTGAAGAGGTATGTCTTTGAAAAAATTGTCCTAGTATAAATACAAAATAATTTTTTATGAGAAAAAAAAATCAAGTTTTCATGGTTTTACCTAAAGGTAATGCTGATGGCAGCAGTTCTGGGGAAAGACAAATTTGGGTTTATGTGACAAACAGATCTTCACAAATTACTGAGGCTGTTTTGTAAGCGAATGGTGACCCCACTGAAATGAGCCATGCAATACACAGAAAAGATCTGGGGCCGTTCCAGTGATTTAACAAGGCAAAGACAATGCCAAGTACAAACAGAGGTAAAGTTTGGGAAAAGCTGTAACAGTGAAGCCTCCTGCAAATAGCTAATCCAGATGATTAAACAAGAAAATCATTAAGATAGATATCATCCCTATAACATACTTAGTGACTTCAAAAAGAACTCAGAAGTTGGTGTTTATGTGTGCTGGAGAAAGAATTGATACCCAAAGATGTGCTCATCATAGACAAAAGTATTTAGATTGCTTTTAGGGAGAATTGAGAGACCTGGACCATTCAGAAAAGTGAATAAACAACTATTTTGTTGACAAAATAATTAAAATCTGTCAGAATAATTTTACCTAAATTCCTGGTTACAGGTCAGACACTTGGGAATGTCTTTCTCTGTTCTCCAGATAGAGGAACCCAAATTCCTCTCTGTTTTTCCCCCTGACACCAAGTGTCTGCTTTGGCCTCTGTTAGAGTACTCTCCCCTAAATGAGACTCGTAAAGCATAATAATGCTTCCCATCCAAACATCTAAAAGTAAATTTGTAATGGAGATGGCAGCTGAGTGCCAAGTGCTTGGTGTAAACACATCTCATACGTGTTTACATGAACTCTATGCTTGAAAATGCCACACTGGTTAGGAAGTTCATAGTTTTGCATGCCATGAAGCATCAGAAGCGTTTCTTTCATTCTTATTAGGAATTAAGAAGTAGAATATAATTCTCTATACTATTGATAGGGTTGGAAAGTGTTGCCTATATTTAGACATTACAATAATCTCCCTTTCACAACCCCTGAAGTAGGTGAGTGTTTTGGATATTTATAAACTGGTTCATTAGTGCTCCCTTCCCTCCCATGTCAATTACACAAAGAATGAGCAGGAGCACAAAAATTCACCTAGGGCCAAGGCATTATTGATCATAATCATAACACTCCAGTGGCAGCTGCTCATACTTACTGCTGCACTAAATATTAATAAGGTCTAACTCTAAGTTATTGGCATTATTATAGAAAGAAATTGGATATCACATTTCTGTGTAAATTCCACCTTTTCATCCTGTAAATATCAGTACATGTTAAATATTTGAATTTTCACTGTATTAAAGGTTCTAAAGTTCAACGGTAATTAGTGCAATCAGGTGCCAAATGATTCAATTCCCAGGAGAACAGTATTATATAAGGAACTATGGCAAAACTTCAAGGACTGAATCTATAGTATAATTAGTATAAACCTCACATTTTTAGCATAATATAGTACTTATATAATTTCTTCTGTGGATTTTGCAAAGCACTACCTATAAAAGAATTTGTAGCACTTTAATTTGACAAAAATAAGAGTTAAATTATCTTATAATGATGTAAATGTTTGTCAGAGAACACAAATTACTTGAGGAAAAAGCCTAGTTAGTTGGGTAGATGTTTCTGCAGCACAATCCAGAAATCAAAATTATATAAATCTAAGTGGTGTATAATGTTCCCTAATATTTACTCTGTCTTATTTTCCTCCTACCAGAATAATTTCTGTTTCACAGGTTTGATACTGAACCCACTATCAGTGAGAGGTGGTACCTCAGAAATGAGAGCATATATACCTGTCATCAAAGAGAAATAACCAAGCTGTACAAAACAATTAGCAGCCATCAATTAAAAATCTAATTTAGATTCTTGATTCTGGAAAACCTGATTAATAGTTGTGATTTCATTCCCATGAACAGCACTAATGGATCACTGAGAAAACATAGGTAAGACCTTGCATATAGGGAATGATGTCTTTCTGGAGATCATTTGATTCCAAAGGTAAATTCAGAGATCCCTGGTGTTTATGTCTTATTACAACCAAAAATCTCCAAAGATAATATTTTAATTAAAGCAATATCATTTCCTTGAACACACAATTTCCTCTTTGTCCCTCAGTCTGTTCAGCCTGACCTTAGGTAAAAGGAGCAGTTTTGTGAGCACCAGCATTTATGTAACCCTTGTTTCTTACAGACTTGTGTGTCTTCATTGACAGAAAAACTGAGCTGGTCAGACCAAAGCTTTTCCAGCAGTTGGGATATTTTTTAAGTAATTTTGTCTTGCAAATTCTTGCACACTATCTGTCATGAGAGCTCACTGTAACCCCTTCCTTGAGCAGAGGCATTTGCTGAGCTTTCTTACCCAGGTGCCAGCTCCAGGAAGCTGCTAAGAGTTTAATTCTTGCTGAGACCTCTCCTGCTCCTTTTGCCTGATCCTGACTAGTGGGTTCAACAGGTATGGGAGGCAGGAAAACACATATGGACCTATACACTTGTATAAGTCTTTTCTCCACATAAGCCAACTTGTTTTTAAATTAAATGTGTGGCCTGTGCCTGCAGTGACACAGCAGGGAAGGAGTACAGACTGGCTCGGGGAGTACAGACCCTGCAGCTACTTGCTGCCAGTGCTATGACTGGAAACACAAAACTGACTCTTCCCTCTGCCCTACTCCCATCTTCCTCGATGCCCTTCAGCCTCGTGTGGGGTGCTCCCCGTGGGAATCAGTGTGGCACCCCTGAATCTCACTGCAAAGTGCTTTGGAGTTCAGCCACTCCCCCCAAGTAGCCTCAAAGGGAGAATCATTACAGCTACACGATAAACAATGCCCTGATAAAGGTTGTCTTCATCATTTTATATTGCTGGGACCCACTCTTCTAACTTTTCTCCAGACAAGCTTATGTGATACTATGTTAAATAATCACCTAATCTAAATGACACTGCAATATGCACATACCCAGTGCACCACGTAGGTGTTTTCCTCAGCTAAGGAAACTGACTTTGCCAGGCTGATTAGTACTTAAACAAGCTTGGACATGTTAGGTCTCTCAAGAGCTGCATTTTCTATGTTTCACACAACATTCATAGAATCACAGAATATGCTGAGTTGGAAGGGACCCACCAGAACCATGCAGTCCAACTCCTGGCCCTGCACTGACACCCCAACAATCCCCCTGTGCATCCCTGGCAGCACTGTCCAAAGCTCCTGGAGCTCTGGCAGCCTCGGGGCCATGCCCATTCCAAAGGCCCGGGCCCTCTGGGGGAAGAACTTTTTCCTGAGATCCAACCTAAACCCCCCCTGGCCCAGCTCCAGCCGTTCCCTGGTGCTGTCCCTGGTCAGGAGAGTGAAGAGATCAGAGCTGCCCCTTTGTGACGATGCTGAAGACCCCAATGAGGTCTGACCTCAGCCTCCCCTTCTCCAGGCTGAGCACACCGAGTGCCCTCAGCTGCTCCTCATTGAGGGCTTCCCCTCCAGACCCTTCCCCACCCTCGTGGCCTCCTTTGGGCACTCTCCAATGGCTTCGTGTCTTTTTCATGCCGTGGTGCCCAAAACTGCCCCCAGCAGCGGAGGTGAGGAGCCCCAGCCCAGAGCAGAGCGGGACAATCCCCTCCCGGCCTGGCAGCGCCGGGCCTGATGCCCCAGGACAGGGATTCCCTCCTGGCTGCCAGGGCACTGCTGACTCAGACCCAAGGGGCCACTGACCAGGAGCCCAGGTCCCTTCCTGCAGCTGCTCTCCAGCCTGCCATCCCCAGCCCGTCCCCAGCCAGGGGTGCCGGTGCCAGTGCAGAATCCAGCACTTGCCTGTGCTAAGCTGCACGTGGCTGGGGATTGCCCCTCGCTCTCACTGCTCTGGGTCTCCCTGCAGGGCCTCTCTGCCCTCAAAGGAGCCAACAGCTCCTCCTAATTTAGTGTCATCAGCAAACTTCCTTAGTGTCCCTTTGAGTCCTTAATCCTTAATGAGGATGTTGAAAGCACAGGGCTGAGGGTGGAGCCCTGCGGAACCCCACTGGTGACAGGTCCCCAGTCTGATGTCACCCCCAGTCACTGTCACCCTCTGTGCCCGACCTGTGAGCCAGCTGCCCACCCATCCCACGATGTGTTTATCCAGCTGTGGCCTGGACATTTTGTCCAGAGGCATCCTGGGAGAGATGGAGAGATGTATCAAAACTTTGCTGAAGTCCAGAAAGATTCCGTCGCCTGGCTTCCCTGGATCAGCCAGCTGGGTTACCCTGCTGCAGGAGCTGACCAGCAGGACCTTCCCCTCCTGAAGCCGTGCTGGCTGTGACCGATGACTGCGCGGTCCTGCCAGACTCTCAACACCTCCCAGAACAATCTTTTCCATCATTTTACCAGGCACTGAAGTGGCACTGACAAGCCTATGTCAGACCAGGGTCCTTGTTGCCTTTCTTGAAAACTGGGACAACCTTCACCAGCTTGCAGTCAGCTGGGACCTCTCCAGATTCCTAAGACTGCTCAAAAATCATCAAGAAAGGTTTTGCAATGACATCAGCAGCTCTTTGAGGATTCTTGGATGAATCCCATCAAGCCCCATGCATTTGTAGGGATCCAGCTGATTAGCAGATCTCACACAATTTCAGGGTCAACTGGGAGTTGATCATCGTCACAGTCATGGTCCTCCAGCTCGGGGCACTGAGCCCCCTTGGTCCCTGATCCATGTTGAAGACAGAGGCAAAGACACAATAAACACTTCTACCTTCTCCCTGTCCCTGTTTGGAACCATCCTCATCCTGGAAAAAGACAATGATATTTCTGCACTTCCTTTTGCCATTAATATATTTGAAAAAAACTCTTTTTCATTGTCCCCCACATTTCTAGCAACTTCAAGTCCAACTGAGCTTTGGCTGCAAAATTTTTTTCCCCACGGTGGTGAGCAGCATCTCTGCATTCTTCTCATGGCACCTGAACTTGCTTCCACTGGGAGTATACCTTCCTCTTTTGCTTAATTTCAAAGAGGAGATTCCTGATCAGCCAAGCCACCCTTCTGCCTCACCTGCTTGACCTCTGACATTTGGAAATTGCTGCTCCAGTGCCTTTAGGAGGTCATGCTTAAAGAGTGACAGCACTGATGGACCCAGCACCTGCCACAGCTTTTTCCCTAGGGATTTAACTCACTAGTTCCCTGAGCAGCCTGAAGTCTACTCTACTTCAAAAAGTATGGCTTCTAAACTCCTATCTGTTTGACTGACAATTTAATATCTTTTTGGATCTTTTTATTCCCCATGAAAAAAGCCCACCACTTCAAATGAAGGATGCTGTGTTTTTAATCAAATGTCAGGTTTGAGCATCTCAGCTCCAGTCCTTTGGTGGAAAGCATTTGGCAATACAGGGCATGTCAAAATGAGTAAAGCAGTAAGAGCCAAGTAGGGGAAGAGAGCTCCCAAATATGTTCTCTTGCTTCAAGGTTATATCTTAGGTTGAAGATTAGATGTTCATTTGCCTTGGCTTATGTCAGGGAGTGCTGTCTTGACTCGGAGAACAACTTCCCTCAAAGTGCATACTATGCTATATTTAAGGCTGAAATCTTGAACAAAACTATACCTTTTATATATTGCTATACTGGAACAAAACAGGTGCTTTCCAACCACTTCAGCTGAGTCTCACAGTAAAAATCTCTCATTCTTCTCCCAGAGAAGGTTTATGCAAATCTTAATTACTGCATCACAGTTCCAATATTTACTGACATGCTGTAAATCCGTTGTGTACAAAGCAGACTAGGATCCAATAATACAGAGGTATTGTTTAATTATATGTTTATTAGAGCAGTAAAACTAATAATCCCCAGTAAAATCTTTGAAAATTATCCTGTCATGATAGACTAATCACTGTCCTTTCAGCACAGGATAAAAGCACAGCAAATAGACATTGCTGTGTCACCAAGCTGTAGCAGGCACAGCGACACGGCTCCAAGCCCAATTCATTCTGTCAGCCTTACACAATCAATGTATTTAAAAACATGCATTAGGAAAGCAATGGAATAATTCAACTTTCAGTGCCTATATCAATTATTTCATTTCAGTAGGTCTCACTCACAGGGAATGGATTCTAAAAGCTCATTTTATATACACATCTCTGATCCAAAGCCAGAAACAGTTAGGGGTCTTCCCTTTGGACCAGCCATCTGTGAATGAGGCCAATCCTGACAAGTCCTCTCTGGGGCAATTCAGCAGGGTTCTGGAAAGATGTTTTTGGTATGTACAGAGTACATTTCTGTTCAGTCAGGTAGCATAAGGGCATTTTGCTTTTTGCAGGTTTACTGTGCATGTGTCCTCTTGGTTACAGCGTCCCATAACGCTTGAGGAGACAGGCTGGTCATGTAACAGAGGAAATGTATATTTATCACCAGCTTTCCCTATAAATTGATTCTAATGGGCAGGAGAACACTTATTACAATGTGCATGTTTTTTTCCATGCGGAGACAAAGCATCAATGTCTCTTTATCTGCCTGTGAGTTAAGAAGCTGTTCTTTAGCTTGTGGGCTGTGGCTGTTGCTAAGACAACTGCGGTGCAGCCGTTTACAATGTCCGTGATCATGCACCACAAGCTGTAATTTACCCACAGGTTCCTCGTTTATTAGAGCAGAGAAACAGCAGGATGGTTGCTGAACCTCGTCCCAGAGTACTCTGAGCATGGTATGAGTGGCTGTCACCACCTACTCTGGGTCTAAACGGATGCTGCATTTGAAAGGAAACCAAATACTTGGTAAATGCTTTATCAGAGGAAAGTGGAACCTCTGAGCCTGGGAAAGGAACTTATGGAAAACCCTACCACTTTGTAATTGCCTCAAATAAAACACGACTGTCCACATTATAAAATTTGAAGGATTTCCTCAGTTTTGGTGCACACCTGTAACGATATCTAAATAAGATAAGAGTAAGTAAGTAAGAGTCCTTCGGAGACTGAGGAAACAAGCAAGAAACAGCACAGTCTGGGGCTTTGCATTTTGTCACTTCATTACCTGGCAAGGAATAGGGCAGTAATTAGGATTCTCATGCAGACCCAGCACTACTTCATGTAGTGTGTTTTACCACTTGGGAGGATGAGCTAATGACAAAAGCTCTTTGCTCTATAAATGGTCTGTACCATGTTTTCGACATTCTGGGAACACCTTCCGGATCAGTCACCAGCATTAAAGTGCCCAGCTCCCCAGGAGCAGCACTCCAACAGTACAGCCTCCCTACTGCCGGCAGTGCACAGTGTCAATTTGGTCAGCAGAGTCTTATATTCCTGTTCTGGCTAAAATATAAAATTATTGGAGAGCTTTTCTAAAGCCTGTGTGTTGTAATCCTGTGACCATGCAAGAGCAAGTGATGAGTCACTAAAGGTTAATAGGAGAGGGATGAGGAGAGAGGGATGCTCCATGTGTGGGCTGGGCTGAGCAGTCACCTACTTGCACAGAGGCAGGACTGGAAGATGTGGAGGCTAACCAGGCAAGAGGAAGGAAAGAGCACCTGAACACTCAGATTCCTGGAGGAGCTATTAACAGGGCAGCAGCACCTGTTGACAGAATTCAGCAAGGCACTCTGATATTTCCGAATTTCAGTTCTAAAGCCTTCGCAGCACTTGCAGCGCACAATGGTGTTCTATTGTCACTGCAATGACACTGAGACATCAGAAAAAGCCACTGCTTGTCTTGTTTTGTGTATCCAGCCTTCACAGACATGCACCTTGTGTTCGGGGCTTGTCAGCACCGAGCAGCCGTGTCTGCATTACTGCTGATAACAAGCATTAGTGAGGTGAGAATTGAAACACAGCTACAGAAGGTAGCTATGGAATGCATGTCAAATATTCATTTTCTCGTAATCCAGTACTTCCATTTCTCTGAGAGTCCCACACGTCACCCAGACATTTGTAACTACATGTTCCCACTCAGATTTTCTCACAGACATCAACCAAGCCAGTCTCATTACTTGGACAGTGTTTCACACTCTACAGTGTATAGGTCTTTAAAATTCTACTTCTGCCTCCTTGTTTTATCATGTATTTATTTTGTGCATAACTATTTTAGCTTACTGCAATAAAATCCATTCTCCTTAAGGCACAATCTATAATGAACAAATAAAAAATGTTATTTTGTTCAGAATGTGTTATGAACAGCTTAGTATCAATTTTAAGGAAGTGTGACTAGCTTCCTAATGGCTTCTTATTTCAGTTATTTCTAGCTGCAACTAAGCCAGACAAATGTTTTAAAATCATTCCTATTAAAGCACTTGAGAGGTTTTTAGCAATATTAAGATGTGCCATCAGTAAGACATTTTAAATAACACACCTAAAAATAGAACTGTTTCTAGAGATCATACAGGAAACATGCCATAAGGGAAATATGCTTATGATAAAAGAGATTTCCTATACATATTCTTAGCTTCATAAAGCCACTCGAGAATCCCATTTTAGAGACAGGAAAATTATGTACCTTAATCCTTATTTATGTTCTTTAAAATCAAACTGTTTTCCAAGCTGCTCATATCTGAATGCTCCAGTTGTGTCCTAAAGGCTCAGCACTTGGGGGAAGTTTCTGCTTTGCAGGACAGGACCCTGATTTCAGATTTAGGTTTTGAGTATTATTTTCCATACTTGGAGTCACAGTGGAGTCCGATATATCTGAATTCTAGAAACTAGCCCAAATTTTCCTGCAGCGATTCAGATCTCCCAGGCTTTTGATCAATCTATTCATTCCCTGATTTCAGCATCATAACGGAGTTCTCCAAATTCCATGGAACTCTGTGGAACTGCTAAGCGTGAAAGAAATTCCAGAGCAGCAGATGAGGTGTGCATGTACATCCCACTGAAAGTCTTTCTCCTGGTGTTCCTTACTGCATTCCTTGCCTTTTTCCCAAGAAACACATAGACACCATGAACATTACAATCAGCTCTTAAAACACTACAGATATTCAAATCTGGGGAATGGTTCCTATTCTCCCTTTGTGTTTCAGTGAGGTCTGTTATACAGACACCATTTGCTCACTCTCCCTTTTCCCTCTCATCGCTGGAGCTGAGCGACTTCCACAAAAACAGGCAAGAAGTTTGTGCTCCATGCATTATTTGGATCTTGGTTTTCACGGTATGACAGAACCAAATTCAGGAGACGAATTTTATTTTCGGGTAGAGGAGAGTGAGTGTTTGGCAGTGTTTGAGCTGTTCTGGCCTGCCCGGGAGGCACCTCCCGAGCCGTGACTGCGAGTCGATGCGCTGAGCGCGTGCTCCCTGCACCCCCCACAGCACGGGGGACACATCGTGGGGTCTCAGTCTACCACACGACCACAAGGCTTCAAACCACAACCATCACAGGAGAATTTGTAACTGCCCAAGAGCGTGGTCAAGAGTTAGACATCACCCAGCGCACTTAGCAGGTCCCTCATTTTCCTCGGAACAGTACCTATAAATAAGCAAAAGAAAAATTATTTTTTTTTTTTGCAAATAGGATAAAAGGAACTAGAGAATGTCTTATATGTCCCCTAACTGTAGGAGTAGTTCTTAGAAAGAATGAACTGCTCCCTCTGCTACCTGGCTGAACAGCTGCTGGTGATGAATTTTGACATGGATAGTATTAATGACAGTCATTTATGTGGAAAGACAAAAGCCCAGCCTTCTCTTCTCCTATCTTTTGAGATAATGGTAGAGATTGCTGTCCTTTTCCTGTAGGAAAAACAAAAAAAGTCTATAAATCCACTTAGATGTGTGTATTCAGCTTTCTATATATTACTCTGTAGTTTAAATTTTTAGCGCATTTTGTCATTCCTATTTATCAACCACCTGACTTCCCTTCTAATGTATTACATTTAAAAATCCACTCAAGAGTATGATACACAATTCCGTGTGACACAACACACAATGCATTAATATATTCCATTAAATCCTTACAAGCCCCTTGTCTGTCAGTTAAAAATCACAAACTACAATGCAGGTGTCTCCTCACTTCCCATCACCTTCAACTTAGTCAAAAAGGAAAGAGTTAATTCTAGTACAGAAGAGCAAGGTCCACTAATTTAATTCCCTTCTTATTGATTCATTTCTCTTAAATCAGTTTAAAGAGCAGGTACTTTGTTTTAGAAATTGAATCACAGTTTCACTTTGGAAAGGCAACCCCTGTCAATATAACAGATATGAAAGGGGTCATGAAAATTCATAGCTGCTTGGGTCCCTGTAAGGTGATACTTATCTCTGTTGGGTCAATTGCAAAAGTACTCAATTCCAAAGTAAAAGGATGTTATAAATTATGTCATAAAGGCTGGACCAGGAGTGATTAGAAATAAAAGATATGAAATGGAGTAGACCCAAAAACTGTAAGATTTCTTTTCATTATTATACAGATAAAAATTGTGTCTATAGAAATTTGCATTTGAAGGGATGTATGTTAGGTACTAAGTCAATAATTCAAGGAGAAAAGAGGAAGCAGTGAATCGCTCAGAAGACTGGAGACAGCAGTGACTGAAAGATCTGTTGGGCTGCATTTTTGACTGATGGAAGTATTTGCATTTTCCAGGAAAACAAAACAAAACAAAACCCACAAACAAACCAAAAACCACCAAAAAAAACCCCAAAACACCACCAAAAAACCTCAAAAAAACATAAAATAATCCCACTACAGAAGAACGAAAGCATATTTCATAAAGAGAATTGTGTTTTTAAACTTAGCCAAAACAACAAAGGATTTTCACTTCTCTGGAGAATGAAGCTTGATGTTACAAAAAGGTTTTTGAGGTGGGGTTGAGATTCTCCTTTCTCTCACACTCTGTTTCTCCCCCTTGCCCACATCCAGCAGCTTTCAGTCCTTCACCTTAGCCTGGAGCCTTTCTGACGAAGAAGCTCCCTGACAACAGCAAGAGGAGAAGAGAAAGAGAATTCAGAGAAAAAGGAAATTTGACATAAATATTACACAAGTAAAAGGGTTTTGGTGGCAAGATAATGTTTTGGTATCATAGTGACAGGACACGGCAAGCTGCAAAAGTGTGTCAAAAGAGAAGGCTAGAGAGGAGTTGCTAAAAAAGAGTTCAGACAACTGGGAGCCACCAAGGAAAATTCATCTCCCACAACAAAATCTCAAACTTCCAAAGGCATGCAAATTTCCAAACTAGGCATCTATATTTGTTTCAGTCTCCTGTGAAATTAAAACCTTTTTGCTGATAGAGATAATTCTTTAAATGTAGTTGTTATGGTAAGTTAATTATTCATGGCGTTTTAAAGGAAAGCAAGATTGGGGTTTCCTCCATGGGTAACATGGGTGCACCCTGGACAGAGGAAAGGAATGAATAAGTGACTATGAAGGTCATTTTCTTAGACCTTTTCTTTCAGACATGAAAGCATCTATGGTAAAACTATCACTAACAAAATCCAGATGATCAAAGAGCTTGCAGTAAGTCTGAAACGTCTCAAATAAAAAACAGATTACTTAAATTGCAAATCCCTGAACACAGTGAAGTGTCTCCACAGTTTGGTGAATTGCCCAGTTAAATGGAGGAAATGTAACAAAAGTGGCCTAAAAAGCTATTCAATAACTGCCAACAGTGAACCTTCAAAATGAACTCATTTCTAAAATGTCTTGATTAAAAACAAATATAAAGTATTCCTGCAGAGCAATTACAGGATTCTTTATGTCTGACATGCCTTCACTAATGAGAAAAGATACTGAAGTTAATTTTTATGAAAGTTCTTGACATCTAAAATTATTAAACTGGACTGGCTTTCAAGGGACTCATAAGCAATTTGTTGACACTGTATTAAAAGGTTCATGTACTGAATTATAAGTAGTGTAAAATTTTGGAACAGAGGCACAGAGAATATTTTTGGCTTCCATAATTGTTTACCATGCAAAATACGTACCTTGTGATACTCATTTGTATATTACCAAATTATGCTCAAAAGAGTATTGATTCCCTTGTAATAAATGAAATGGCAGCAAAACCACAAGAACTGAACAAGTTCTTTTGATGGGTTGGTAAGAGGGACGTCAACATTAGAGTCTGGCACCTGAGGAACACTTACAAGTCTATGTTTATGACATTCAAAAGAGTTTACTTTTTTGCCCAAGTAAAGGACGATAACTTTAATAATTATTTTTCTAAATCAGTTTTTTTAAATATTTATTATCAGTGGTATGAGAACTTGCTAGTATGCCAAAACAAAATAACTGCTCCTGGATTTAGTTCCGAAATACTGACAAAAAAACCAAATTAAATGCAAATAGGTTAGATATTCTCAGCACAGGCTGCACTGTAATGATTTAGATATATAAAGAAGCAGCTACATGGTGTGAGAGCCATTTCTGAAATGGCTGTTCTCTCCTATTCCTGAATTTTATATGCCATTGATGAAAAGGTTCAACTTCCTTGGTTGGTGAGATGTCTTTGTTACCGCAGCGCCCAGGCAGGCATTCGAACAGTAGCACATTGCATTTCTTTCCAGGGAAATACCCCTGGGAGATAAGGGCAGCTGACACACTGCATCCCTCGGGAGCACGCAGAAAAGGAAAATCCAGCAGTGGGGCTGCAATTTGGTTATTACAGAATCAAGAGACGGCTGCTCTACTCGCAGGGATTCAGTGGGAGGTGCTGGCGCTGCTGAGATTCTCTCCGGCCCCGCATCAGCTGATGGCGAGCGCCTCTGCCCTGCCCAGCCACCCGCAGACGCTCCCGCTTCCCTCCCTGGGACCTGCCCACCCAGACTTCGCGCTGCATCCAAGGAAGCTCAGGAATGCTACAAGAGCTGTAACCAGGACAGTTGTGTACAGAATTGGGGTTTGGTATTAAAGTTTCATGCAGCTGCACAAACATAGAACAACCGTATTGTACATACAGCTTTACCATTTTTTAAAACTGTTTTTAAACCAGCTGGTTTTCCTCAGCTGTATATTGTAATTTTATCCTGCTCTCATCTTGCATATACTTTGATTGCTTTTTTTGTGATTAATTCTGTGCTCTTGATTAATATTTTAATTTCTCCCCTGACTCTTTTTCTTCCTCCCCCCAAAAAAGACGTTTGCAGCATAATTAATTTTAAATGGTAGGGGGAAAAAAACAACCGAATGGAATTCTATGAGGTTTTTAACTTTGGGTGCTTTTTTTTTAACCCCAAGTGAACCAGTTATTAAGCCTTACTACCTTGACACTGTCACTTGAACTTAAGATTTATATGCAAAGTGGTTGCATTGCAAACAGCACATTTGGACCATTTTAAACAAGAATTGACATGGTCAGCAAACACATCTAACCGAAATGAAAACAGTCTCTGAAAAGCACTTGTTAAGGAAGGAGCAATTTCAGACAGCAGGGGCCAGGAGAGAGGGTGCTGTGAAGGTTCCTGTAGATGGAGGGTATCTCTGCTGGGTTCATTTAGTGAAGTCCTGTATCCCACTGCTCCTGGGGGGGAAATTCAGACACTGACGCAGAGGCCTGGCATGCAGGCCACTTTCAAAAATGGAAACAGTGGTTTTCAAAGAAGATGTTAAAAAAGCAAAGCTAACTCAGCTCTGAATATCTTGATTTGATGTGAAAGGTCTACACTGCACTGCAAAGGATCCATGGAGCAGCACTGCCCAGTATCCAAACTACAGCACTGTCACACAAACATCTGCATAAACATCTGTCAGCCTGCTGGAGAGAGCCCAGAGGAGGCTCCAGGATGGGCAGAGGCTGGAGCAGCTCTGCTGGGAGGAAAGGCTGGCACAGCTGCCATTGTTCACCTGCAGAGGAGAAGCTCTGGGCTGACCTCAGGGTGGCCTTGCAGGGCCTGGAGGAGCTGCAGGAAAGCTGGAGAGAGACAATTGGCAAGGGCTGGAGGGCCAGGAGCCAGGGGATGGCTCCCAGTGGCAGAGGGCAGGGCTGGATGGGATCTTGGGCAGGAATTGTTCCCTGGGAGGGTGGGCAGGCCCTGGCCCAGGGTGCCCAGAGCAGCTGGGGCTGCCCCTGGATCCCTGGCAGTGCCCAAGGCCAGGCTGGACACTGGGGCTGGGAGCAGCCTGGCACAGCGGGAAGTGTCCCTGCACAGGGCAGGAGGGGGAATGGGATGAGTTTTAGGTCCCTTCCCAGGCCTTTTGGTGATGCTATGATCTAGGCACTTGTTTTATAAGGATGTTGGGAAGGGTAGCCATAATCAGATGATGTTTAAACCCTTTCTGATGACCTGATAGGCAATAAAAATTGTGCAGGAGAGACACTGAGAACTGATTAAATATAAAGTTGTCAGATGCAGCACTCAGGGTATGAGAGAATAAGGAGTTTAAACATTTAGATAAACATTTTAACTCTCCCCACACACACTTCTCCATCGAAACAGTCTGCAGCATGACTCCCCACAATTTAGCCTATAGATCAACCTCAAAGCAAATTGGCTCACAGTGTGCTAAAAAAGAAATGGAAATTACTTTCTTCCTTGCTCTAGAAGTGATAAAATTTACCCATAACATGAACCAATCTACTGATTCCAAATCTCTTAGCCAGACACTTCTACTGATAGGATAAGAATAAACACTTCTATTTAAGGAATGATTTTATAACCTGTTATCAAAATTACAATTTATTTTTCTTTCATAAGCAAAGAAACAACACTCTGAAAGAGAGATAATTTGTACCAATCTGGCAAGCACTATGGTGCTTTGTTAAGATAGGAGAGATCAAGGCATGTGAGAGTGCTGGGAAGGTGAGCTGAACAGCACCAGCTACCGGGGAGTGACCGCAGGGCACAGCCGAGCGATGCTCCCTGGGCAAGGTCCTGTGCTTCCCCTGCTCCCCTGCACTGCAGCCCTACGGAGCAAACACCTGAACGGGCACAGCTCCAGAAATGCAGACAGGGGGGGAAAAAACACAGAAAACGCAGAGAACTGTAGGTCAGATAGAAAACTCCAGGCCTTGGCCAGCCCCGCTTTGCCCCAATTTTTCTGCAAGCCAACCCTCAGCTGGAATCAAAGAAAACAGTCCCAGGAGTGACAAAGCACACAGCCACTGGGTGCACCTGAGAATAAAACCTTGGAGGTTCCTTTGGAGGACTTATTTACCAAGTCAAATGTGATTTAGGCTCCAAAGATATGTGGTTTTCCAAAACGATGGTGGTTTTCTTCATCTTACAAGAGGGAGATGAGAGCAGAGACAGCAGGGGCCTGGCGCTGTGGGCTGGGGATTTGTGCACAAACACAGAGCACCTGAGAATTTACAGCCTGAACCAATGAGGCAGACTAACCTTGTGTCCGAGGAGCTGAGTTTGTCCTCATTCTGTTCAGGGGAACTGGGCCACAGAAAAGTGAAATCACTTGTTCCTTCTACCAAGGAGTGGCCTCAGAGCTGTGAAAAGTCAAATCTACTAAATCCTTCACTTCAGATTTTGTCTGCAGAAGTTTCTTTCCAAATCCCTTGGATAGTGATGGTATTTTTCCCTACATTACTAGTTACTTTTTACACTAGAAAATTTCCAAACAATTAAGTGTTTCAGTTAGAGCTAAAGTTTTAACCTAAGTGAAATAATTCCCAGGGCATTATGCCAAGCCTGAGTGCCAGCAGCAGCTGTGGCTCTCACCCAGGACACTCCGGACAGCCACCCTGCAGCCACGGACACTTCATAGTGTGGGAAAGTTCTGGAGAGCCACAAGGGAGATGAAAACAGAGAGCCTTTGGGCAGGATTTTGGAAGGTAGCAAAGCAGTGCAGAAGTTGTTAGTGTTCTAAACACGAGACCCCTCTGAACTGTGCCCAGGTGCCCAGCCCTACTCAACCAGGCCCAAGTGCCAACCTCTGCTCTGCCCGCAGCCGCACAGCCCAGAGGAGTGGAGGAATTAGACCCCAAGTAGAGCTCCTGACCCTTGACAAAAATATAAAAGCAAGATGTGGAAACTAACAGGAATGCATTTTCCATGCTGACAGTGCCAATTAATGTATGGTAAATCTAAAGGCACCCAACACCCTTCTGCAAAGGTATTGAGGAGTGGGGTTGAAGGGCCATAAATACCAGTCTTTTCCCCTACTCTCTGAAAAGCTGAGCTGATTTGGAAAGCATTCCACGTATACTTTCCCTACTATTTCTAAAATAATTTTCCTTCTTTCCCAAGATGCTACACGGTCACACACAGGCCAAGTTTTGAAATTTAATCTGAAAACTGCTTGAATCTGCACTAGATATATTTATAAAGAAAAATCCTAAGCCTGCCAAGATTTGTAACACTGCAAGATGAAAAACTCCTGGGTATTTTAAAGAATAAATGATTGTATACCTGATACCCCAGAAGAATCAGCTTCTACTGCAAAGCAAACTGAAGCCAGAGGAGAGACTTCTGCTACCTTTTGTGGGCTTTATGCCAGCTTTTGTGAGTCTACAGCATCTGATGCCAAGCTATGGATGGAACAGAGATCATTAACCAACTTTACATCATTTTGTTGGCTATATCTTATGTTTTACTTTAATTTTAACACAGTTTCTGGCATCATATTTCCCATTTAAGAGTAGTGCATCCTTACCTTTCTTCCACAGGTTATTTCAAAGAGGATTCAACTAACTGCATTACTGGCACTTATTTTACCAATTCAGACTTCTTTAGGAAAGGCTGGTTTTAATTTCAAGTAGAATGCAAATTAAAATAGATATTGGACTACAGAAATCTTGAAAGCTTTCACAATGGTCATGAAAGGTGCCAGGTTGATAAAACTGGGAAGTGATATTTTGTACTTATCTGCATAGAAGATGCAGCCAAGAAAGCAAATTTCACCACTTTCCCATGCCATAAAGCACCTGCCAATCAAACCAGTCATTCCAGAGGAGGGGGAAGGGGAGCAGCTCAAGTCTCTTCTGCCCTATCAAAACTGCATCCCCTGTCACAATGACTATGCCTAGCTTGCAAAACAAAACAAAAAATATTAAACTTCCATCCTCTAGCATGAATTTAATTCAGTGCCCACTTAGAAACATTTTGAGAAACTATGACAGGGCAGCTGGGATCCACATCTCAGAAATCCTCACATAATGAGAAGATCTTCATTTGGGCATACACAGTCAATTTTGAATGCCATGACTCTTTTTGCCATAGCATTGATAAATTAACTCAGAGGCATTACAAATTTGATTTAGGGAGCAATTAATTTGCACCTTCTGAGGCAATTTATGTTGCCCAGTTTTTATCTAGGTGAAAACTACACAAATGTTTTCCCAAATGGAGGAGTGAACCTGATCTCTCTTACGTGACCAGTGGCTGTGAGGGCATTGCAGACTACAGCAGGTACCCTCAGCAGATGGCAAGTCACTGACAGCTTTAGATGTTCTAAATTAAATGAATCAAGATACCACTTGTTCCAAGTGAGTGGGTGTTTAATCACATTCGCCCTTGCTGTTGTTGAGAGATAATGTTGATTTTGGTAATAAAAAACATGAGAATTGTGCAGAAGATGGAAATGTGCTTTAAATTCAGAACCAAAGGTCAATTTTCCACTCATAATCAACTCTTCCATTCTCTTATCAAATCACATTCGAAATAAAAGAATTTTTGAAGGTAGAAAAATCTGGCAGTTTCCAGGGTGAAAGTAGATAAGTTGTTATAAGGTTGTGTGCAACTGGTCCTTTCTGTTACTCAGAAATACAGTACAGATAATCATCCCTGATCTTAAACCTTTAGGCTTTCCAATCCTCGTGCCACAATTCATATAAAAACATGAATAATTGCCGTGTTAATTGTCATATGAAACATCAGGGCACTGATTTCTACACATCTATTTCATTAATCGCGTGTTAATAACAGATATTTGAATGTTATTCCTTCATATTTTAGCTTGCATGATGTGAATATGAATATGGCAGAATATGAACCCAAAGTATGAATAAATAGTAATAAATCCAAAACGAAAAATTCATTATTTCCTTTTCCGCATGTTCACAAACATGGAAAATTGAGCTATTTTCATAGAAGTCTTTGGCCTGATTTAGAGCCTTGAACTGTCATCAAAGGGATTGGTTGCATGATCAGTAGCATCAGGAGTGCAGCAGATACTCAGTGTTACTCAGGGTTCTCTTAATTGAGTTTTCCTCAAGGAAAGCAATTCTGTTTAATGACATAAATTGACAAGAGCTTCTACTTGACCATGACAGCAATATCAAATATTCTGCTTAATGACAATATTTGGTCAGTACTAGAAAAAAAAGTGGTGTTTTACCAGGTGTGGTTTAGGCATGAAGCAGTCATCTCTCGTCTTTTATCAAATAAGCTATCCCAAAAAGAGTAAAAACTGCAAGATAAAAAAAAAATTAAATGCAGTGAATATTTTATAAATTTAATTGATATTTTATTTTGCCTTTTTAGATTTATCTGCCATGAATTCTTCCTATTATGTGTGAACATGCTGCATTCAAAGTTTTACAGAATAAATTACTTTTCCTTTAAGGGAAATAATGGGATCCACTGTGGTGTCCCAATTAAGAGAATTCTCACGTACTAATTTTATGCCATCTAATTAAGGCTCATTTATGGCTCTAGGAGGCTGGCCTGGACTTGTGGTGAATAGCAAAGACTTTGAACCTCCAAGGCTGGAGGTGTTCACCCTGCTAGGTCATAAGCAGCCTTAAGACCTCCCCAGCTCGTCATTGCAGCAGCAGCTGTGCCGCAGGTGGGGCAGGTGCAGAGCAGATGTGCAGCACCCCCTCCTGAGGCTGTGCCACACACCTGCCAAGGTCACCCAGCCTCCCTGGCTCTGCAGGCTGAGCCCAGCACTGGCAGTGCCTTTCTGGCAGCCCAGCCCTGGGCCCCCAGAGTGAAACCCACCTGAGCCCTTCGAGGCGGGGCCAGCGGCAGGGGAGCAGCCTCTCGAAAAGACCAGGCCCCTGGGGATTCAGGGGCTCGCCCTTTGCCGGGACGCTTTCGAGAAACGAACCATTTTGTGATGAAGGACCGTAAACAAATGCAGCATGCTCAGGAAAGAGAGCAGACCCAAGGAAACTGTTGGCTGTCCCTTCGGTGCAGTGGCCTTAACACTCTGCACACTGCCGAGGTACTGCCCCAAAGAGTGCATCTGCTTTGCGTTGAGAATAGTAACAGGTGCTTATTGTATGTCTGTGGTGGAGGCAAGGACAGATGCTGAAGTTAACCCTGCTGGTTTGGGACTTCACTGGTTTGGAAATGTGTGCCAGGGTGCCAGGTAACTGCAGGCAGCAGTGCCCTTGGCAGAACAGAAGGCAATGCTTTCCAAAGGATGAACTGCTCCTGAGCAATCTCTCGGAGGTACTAAGGCACAAATAAGCACCGATTCAAAATCAGCCACCGAGGTCTTCAGCCTCAAACTCTTTTCACCAAGTGGACAAATCAATGGGAGCCAAAACAGAGTGTCCCTGACCACAGTTTAGAGCTCCCCTGTGGAAGCAGCAGCACTGAGTGTTATTGCTAGAGGACACGTGCATACATGCACTGAGGGTACAGACATATACAGACACACAGGCTCTTGCCACGCTTGTGTCAGGGAGCCACAGAACAGAGCACCCACCCCCACGGGGCTGTTAGCCTTCCCAGCATCAGCAAACGCACTCAGTGACCTGTGCTGTGCTAAGCAGAGCCCCCAGAGCTGAGCACACCCATTTCCCCAGCCCCTGCAGGTCCACAGCTCTCCGAGTGCCTCTGCAGCTGCCACCAGAGTTGTCATTACTGAATGTCTGACCAGCCTCCTGCTCCCACGAAACTCATTACCTCCTCTGGACAATCATTTCAGCAAAGAGCAGAAAATACTATAGGACTAGAAAAAGAAAAATGAGAGCTGGTAGACTTACAAAGATTGGATGGGTTTGTTAGACTGGGAACAAAATCAGGTTTCTTGTTAGGAAAGGAAGAAAGAAGAGGCACATTTCCAACCTTAATTTTAGCCCCTTCTGGAAAGGCTGTAATGGGTTTGGAGGAAAATGCTCTGCTCATCAAGTTTTCTACTCCTTCAGTTGAAATTCCACTGGGTAGTCTGGAAGCATGCTACGGAGACCTGATACATTAATTTTTATTTTACATTATAAATAAATAATATTATGAAATAAGAGCAAAATGCAAACTTAAATATCTGCATTTACAGTGCACATATAAGAATTCGTGGGCAGAAATGAAGAAGCTGTCAAAGCACAGCAACACAGATGCAAAGGTCTTGCTGTGACACTTCCTGCATTTTTCAAGCATGATAGCAGGGAAGGAAGGCAGCCCAGGGAGAGAAAACACACCATCTATTACAGCTACATTTCCAGTAAGAATTAAATATAACAAAAGCCTAAGTATCATCCTGGAACAGTGAACCTTCTCTTTCTCCACTTGGTATAACATTAAAATGAGTATAAACTGCATCAGCATCATGTGATTATAAACCTTGTGTCTGCTGCAAGAGATTCAAAGGGTAGCTTGCCTTCCAGCACTCTTGTTACCCAGGAACATGTTTTTGTTAATGCTGACTCTAAGTCTCTACTTAGGAAAAAAGGTAATTCCACTACTAAAAGCTGGCCCACAACTCTGTTGTTGCTGCTGTGCTTTGTTATACTGTGAATCCAAAGGAAGTTTCACACCTTGTAATGTTTCCCTTCCTTCTTCCTTGAATATATGCAAAGCCTACTGAAAATACCTAAATTGGCTGCCTAAAGAGAGACAAAATGAGCCCTCACAAAAAACAACAATAAAACTCACTAAAAATCATAAGTAACTCTGTTGGTATCTTATGTCTTTGAGAGCAGTACAGCATAGAAATATCCAAAGGCAAAGAAGCAATACAATTCCAGACTATAAATAACCAATACAGATTTTCCTCCAAATCTCCATGCCCGTGCTGAAACTTTTGTGTTCTAGATATTTTCTTGTAAGATTTTAAACCTGCTGGGACAGACCTTTCCTTGGTGCCCCATGGCCCTGCTAAAGGCGTGACCTCCAATGATCCTGTGTAAGGAGATCCAGCTGAAGGTGAGGATGTAATTGGGTGAGGGCAGTCAGTAATTGCAGTTTTTGCTTGCCTTTGCTGCAGGAGAATTTACATGTTACAAAATAACTGACTGGATTCTCGAAAACATCTTATTGACTTTCAAGTCAGCGGTACTTGTGGTCTTAAACTACTTAAGTGCTTTCAGAAATCCAGCACTAGTCAGTAAATCAGATTTGTTCTGTCCAGTTTGCCAAGAGGCAGCACTTTCAAGTTTTCTTCCAAGTTCCAGAATCAGCAGTCACCTCAAGTAGCTCCTTTCTTAGAGACAGAAAGCGAAAAGCGTCTGCATTATGAAACCTGTAATACTCAAAACTTCTGGGCCTTCTGTTTCGGATATGGCATACGACTACTTTAAATGTTATTGCTAAAAATAAATATTAGAAACAATTCTTTGTGAAACGGAGAAAAAATGGAATTGCTAAGTTTCAGTTCAAAGCTTTCCTTTGCTAGGAGAAAAACCAAAACTAAATAGGAGAGAGAGAGTAATATTCCCATCCTTGCTATGAGCCTTCCTGATTCCATGACTCTGTAATGACCATTGTGCCAAGGCCAGCATGATGTAACAGCCTAGGCAAGAGCCAGTCCCCTGCCCTGCTGGTCTCCAGACACTTGAAGCAAAACTGCTCTTACTCATCTCAGAGGTCAGGAATCTACCCGAGCTGTGCCAGGAGCACATCAAATTTCCATCTGTGTGTTAAACAATGCCAATATTTGCCATGAACTTCCAAGGAAGAGAGAGTACAGACAGAACTCATGCAAAGCTTTAAGCTTTCATAGCATCAAAAGTAACAGAGAAATAATACAAAGAATTGCAATTCTTACCAGCTTTTGTCAGTCACAAGTACTGGACACAAAATGTAATTGGCAGGATGAGAGAATTTCAGATAAATTCAGAGATTGCCAAGAAAGACAACTAAATAAATGCCAGATGAGTGCCTACTGCAGCACTGTCTTACCCTCTGTTCCCAGGGCGTTTCCTGAGGCTGCCATGCCTCTTGCACAAAGCTCCTCTTACCACAGCATGTCTGGTTTAATCATGTGCATCTATTGTAAAACATAAGTGCAAAATCCCTTAAAAGAATCAGGCAACAAAAGGCCTTTTTAAAATTGGGCCAAAACATATGAAATTAAGTCTTCCATCAGAATTCCTACTGCTTCTAAAAAAAACAGGAATTACATTCACTAAGTGAATTACAGGATTATAAATGGAAACTGATAACTGCAATTATATATGACAGAAAACAAGCTTGAAAACTCACAGGGATATTATATAAGGCTTTCTTTGTATTTCCTTCCCTCCTTTTCCTTGTAATGAAGAAGCTGTAACTGGCAGGTGGAATTAACCACGAGGTGCTTTGAATGCTTCTAGTCTGTCACTTGGCTTTACACTCAAGAGCTGAGACTAAAAGTAAGACCCTTCTAATAATCCCACAACATATTTTCTGAGTACTCTGTTCTCTAATCACAACCATGGGCACTTTCCAAATGAGGTCTGACAGACCTTAACCTGGCACTGGCACTTTAGATACCAGCTGAACAAGGTCTCTCTACTGCACGTGAACTTTAGGGAGAGAAAATCTTAGGTTTTCTTCAGTTGCAGTTTGTGAACATCTTGAATGACTGACATGATTCTCCCACTCTACTCTGCCCTCACAAGGCCCCATCTGCAGAGCTGGGTCCAGGTCTGGGGCCTCCAGCACAGCACAGACATGGACCTGTTGGACAGGTCCAGAGGAGGCCACCAAGATCATCAGGGGACTGGAGCACCTTTGCTGCAGAGCCAGGCTGGGAGAGCTGGGGTGGTCCAACCTGGAGAAAAGAAGGCTCCAGGAAGACCTCATTGCCACTGTCCAGTGCTTAAAGAGGGCTTAAAAAAGAGGGAGAGGGACTTTTAAAATGAGCACATAGTGATAGGACCAAGTGGGAAGTATTTAAACTAAAAGAGGGGAGATTTATATTAGATGTGTGAAAGAAATTCTTTACTCTGAGGGTGGTGAGGCCCTCAGAGTAAAGAGAACAGGTTGCCAGAGAAGCAGTTGTAAAGAGAGCAGGTGAGAACAGGTTGCCAGGGAAGCTGTGGCTGCTGCATCCCTGGAAGTGTCCAAGGCCAGGCTGGATGAGACCCTGTCCCCGGCAGAGGGGATTGGGATTCGGGAACACTTCTGCTCTGTTGCATATTGGCTTTTCAGGAAGCTTAATTAAAGTGAACACTGTTGACTGCATCACACAGGAAATCCCTGGAGGAAGTAGAAATGGATCTGGAAGTTCTGACTCCTGAAACCTGCCAGTCTGTCCTCCTTTTTGTCTATCTGCATTCAGTTCCCATTGGATCATTTAACATGGTATCAACTAACTAAGCCATGCTGTGTTGAGAGTTTTCCAGGTGTTGAGAAGGGTGTGAGATCTTCTTGTGGTGGACTAAATCCCTGCATAACAGCTTACCCTCAGCAGTCTCTGTTGCTGTACCAAACACACTTCCAGAGGAATGGATGAGCCAGGCAGCCCCAAGGCTGACACTGCAATTTTCAGCAGCTCTCACTGGCACAGAACTTTTTCCCCTTTTGTTATGAAACTTGCTTTAAAACATGGGTCACAATTTATATCTGAAATAAGTCAACAGTGTAATTGTGCACTGTTCCACTGGAGGGACAGACAGCTGCGTGCCTGCCTGTGGATGCCATCAAAATACCGTGGCTCACGTGATGGCATTTCCTCCTACCCTGATAGCTTCATGCTCTGATGGAAAACTGACACAAAACTTATGTTCATCATAAATCCTCAAACAGTAGTTTATTACTATTATGCTAGGGAAATGTTCCCACTTACTGTGGCTATCCAAGGATGGATACTGTGTGAGTCTTTCTGACAGCAACCAATAAAAACGTTCACAGCTATGGCTGCAGAGATAAATCTGCACAATAGGCACAGCAGCTGCCAAATGGGAAGTGTCCTGTGCTGGCCACAGACTGCTTGAAGAGAGGAAGGTGAGCAGGGATAAACCCATTAAAGGCACAGCAGTGATACAACCACAACTGCACACAGAATGGTTCTAACCCAAATCTTGGCTTGCCAGAACCCTGCCAGGCTGCCTTCCCACAAATACATGACAAGCTCCCTTTCCTAGCATGTACAAGGAAATTGCTCATCAATTATACTTAATCTTAAAATAATATTAGGAAATATCATGTACTGAGTCTGCAGCAAAGGGATGAGATCATCTGAAAATTCCTCAATATGAAGTGACATTTTCTGGAGGTAACAAAATGAGTGTCATCTATTTCAAGCTTCATGGTAGAGAATATAAAAAATTGGAGACTATGATCATTGGTTAAGATTGGAAAGGTTTTAGCCCTTTACAAATCTGTGTACTGTTATCCTAAGTTTTTAGATGTTTGCACTCAAAATAGATTTTATCATTTTATATATAGATTTTCATTTTCTTTAAAATGAAAAAACCAACTAACTAGACAAACAAACAGACAAACAAACAGATTAAAAAACGAGTGTTTCCCCAAGCAGCAAAACTAATGTAGGGCATGGAGTCTCTGGTGGCTGATAGGGTGCATTCAAAAACTGTTTGAAGGTTTTCTTGTGGCTTGTGGTGTTCATAACATGCTTTTAGAGCACTTGTGGAGCTGAAAAGAACCCATCATCCAAAGTCAGTGGCAGTAGTGGATGCACAATCCCTAGAAAAGTAGTTCATAACTTTGGACAGCAACTGGAGCTCCAAAAACCAAAACAAAATTATACTTCCCCTCTTATATTTCTTTAGAAAGAGTCCATTTCTTTTGTTTGCTTTTACCAAAGCAAACATTTTGAGAGCTGTGCCTGGGCAGCAGCCGCGCCGCGCTCTCCTTCAAAGACTTCCTTATGACACAAGCAAGCAAGGCTGGGTGCAAACAGAAGTTCCCCAGAGATAATCTTGCCAAACAAGAGCTCCTAATTTCACTTTTCTTTTTTTGCATCCTGCCAGTCACAGCATAGAAGGCAATGCTCTTGGTGCATCATCTACCACACTGTGGGCAGTCCCATTAAATCCTGTCGGGTGTTCAGCAGAGCAGTGTTGTTCTGAACTGAGGGCACTGCATCCTCATTTCTCAGGAAGAACCAGACTGAGCTCAGAAGACACTAACTGCGTTATTTTAGTTTGTTCCACAGATCTGAGATTTCAGAAAGGCATCTGTGATGTTTCTCATTTCATCACATCTATTTTTCAGTCTGTCTGTTTGAACACATTAATAAAATATGTGCAAACAGATACTGTCAAATTCATCAGCATTCAGGAAAAAAAATTCACTAATGTGTTTTATTTAGACTATTTCACACACTTTTTATCTGTATATTCACCGACCTTTCAGCAGCTGCAGGGATCTGCAGGCTCTGGAAGTCGTCCCACTGGAACCAAAGATGCACTTTGTACTGCAAATGTTCCAGCACTCTGACCTCTACTTGAAGAAATTTATGTGTGTCCACGCCTACCTAAATATTGGAGGTGTCACGGTGAACATGAAGCTGGAAGAGAATTATTTGGTTTCACTTATAATTCTTTTCTTTTCTCTAAAGTTTCACATTAATGATCCAGAGACCTTCCTGTTAATCTTCCAATTTTTGAGAAGTTTTGTTGCCACTGAACAAGCCTGGAGATTTTCAGGCTTGCTAGCAGACTGCACCTGAGCAGGGGAAGCCTTCCCAGGCAGCATCAGCCTGGGCTGCTGTCTGTAGGACTGGGGTTTCTTTTGCTCATTTGGTGACCAGGAATATAAATGGTTTATCACCCCAGTTAATGAAATTTCACAGCATCAAAGATCTCTTGAAATTCACAAAAAAAGACCAAGAAGGTTGCCTGAGCTATCATCCTCAAAACTCTGGCCTGTTCCCTGCAGCAATTTTTTTTTTTTTTCCAAAACAAGTTTTAAAAGAGCAAAGTGATGGGTTTTTACAGCCCTTTCCTTGCAGCAAGCAGAGACAGGAGTTCAGAGTCCATATTATCCCTGGCAAAGGGCACAGAAATAGCCAAGCTCCTTCACACTGAGTAGATCCAGAGCACAGGCAGCTCTGTCAGCAGCACTTCCAGGGACACTCCAGCAAAACAGCAGAGACTGGCACAAGCTGCCACCACAGGAGTCTAATTAGTGTTTTCCACAGCTTCAGTGAAATTTTTGCCAATGTAAATCCAAACATGCTGCATTAATTGTCATTTCATTAAGACTTTTAATAGCTTCTGAGAGGATAATAAAGAGAAGAGAAAAATATTCATATAATTGGAAATAAACTCCAGAAAATCTTGTAATATGGTCATTGCTAACCATGTGACCACCTTCTTTCTGTGATTTTTTTCAACTAAATGCAAAGCAAACATAAATGCTGCTCTTGTTTAGTCTTTCTAGAGTACCATAGATACCCTAAGATAACAGAATAAAATTAATTTACTAGAATTTTCACCCACTTAAGGCTCTCCTGAAAGGAAAAGGAAAGAATTACAGATGTGGGTGCTTTTCAAACTACAATGCCAAATTTTATCCTTTTAGTTTTGGCACCTTTCAAGTCAAGCCTTTACCTTTTTCTGAAGGTATGATAGGCAGCCACTTTGATCCCTACCTGCTTGTGACATTCCTTTGTGCATTCGCAGCATTGTTCTCTATTACAAATACAGGCGAAATTGTAGCTTAAAAATAAATGAACATTGTGCAGCCTGGGGAGCTGATGTCAAAGTAGGCTGAATAGGTTTTTATTTAATAGTGAAGTCTGCTTCCTAAAGCTCCTAGCTCAAAGCATGGTAATTCAATGGCAAATTAACACAAAGTAGCCTCATGTAGTAACTTTGAAAATTAGCATTATACGCCTTCTACCACACAGAAAAAAAAATATCTTGCTGTAATATATGAGACTTTTCCAGCTCTGATACCCTGGTGATAAATAAAAAAGTCCTCACATACACACCCACCAAGCAGTAGCTCAGCTCAGGCATGGCACACATGAGCCTGAACAAAGCAAATACCTCTGGCAGGGGGTGAGCTTTAGAGGAAGAAGGAACAGCACTGACTCACAGTGGAGTAACTCAGAGCACTGTTTCAACAAGAAGGAAATGTATTGGTAATTCAGCAACATAAACCCACGAAGAGGAGTGTGGCACAGGTAACAGCAACCTGATCAAGGTATCCAGGCTTGGGAAACCCTTTAATGGATGAGAGAACACAGAGGAGTCTGGAGCTTAAGAGGCTTAAAAAAAATATATCAGCAACAGAAAAAGTCACCAAGGGAAAACTGTATCTTCCACCTCTGCAGATGAGCAACAGTGGTTCTGCAGTATGATATTAGTATAGTTTAATATGACAATATCATTTACCCTGCTGCAAAGTCACTGCAATCTGGTGTCCTTTCAAAGCCTTTATGTACACCTGCTCACAGAGTCCAAACACTCTTACAAAGCCCTTGCTTTCTAATCTCAAAGAAAGCTCCTGGTCTGGAATAGTCTTTTCCACAGCTCCATTTTGAAACTACTTTTTCTGCCCGGCCCCATTTGGGAGCCATCCCAGCCGATCCAGACCAGCCCTTCTGTGTCGCTGTCAAAGCGGCCCCGGGCGGGCATCGCCTGCCCGCCACACCTGCTGCTCCTCCAGCACCCCCGAAAGACTTGCAATCATAGCATGAAGTTATGGTTGCCCCCAAAAGTGCAAAACCAGCCAGGTTGTGCTGTTCATTCTATATGTGATTTCGCAGCCTCCAGTGTCTGCAGCACCTCATTGCCCTCACACCACCCACAAGCGCCTGCTCCTTCCACACACGTCATGAATCAACAGAATGTGCAGGGTTAAGCCAGGACTGATCTCTGAAGAACATCATAAGTAATTTCTGATAATATCCCTTTTAACAAGATCTGTGGCAACCTTCTCTTTAGTTAGTTCCCCACAATCCTTGCATTGATTGTTTTGTATCTTCAAACAGGAGAAATTACATGTTGTCTTGGTTTGAGCGACAGGTGTCTGCTAAGGAAAGGCAGGAGCCTCCCTTGGGATGGAGAACATAAACCCCCTCCCTCCAAATTATTATAATTTTGAAATTAAGGGGCCTCTCAGGCAAAGATATACGAATAGGAATAACAGTTCTTTATTAGGAGAATTAAAATTAAAATGCAGTAATACAAACAACAAAACCCCCTGACAGAGTCAGAATACAACCTGACACCCTGT
>WAAG01045836.1:130815-185844 GCA_013390105.1 Tichodroma muraria
AAAAAAAAAAAATTTAAAAAAAAAAAATAATAATAATAATAAAAAAAAAACCTGAACACCACAACCCGAAGCTTCCATCCTTCTAGGAATTCAAAATTAAATGGACAAGCAACAGTTTGTCTTGATATTCAAGGGCAGATATCAAAAAAAAAAAGCATTTAAGTAGCAGCTCTGTGGGTAGTGACATACAGGGGAATGTAAAGTGACGTCATGCAGTGATAGTAAAATTTTTCAGAGTCATATTTTTTAATTTAGTTGCTACATTCCACATATACTGCTAAGACTGCATAAAAAGTGATTGCAGCTTTTCAATCATAGATAAAAATGACTAAAATTTACTTCTCTCATTATCCATTGTCTGAAGAAGAGCGTGCTTATGCTGCACAGATTAGAAAGCTCATTTAGAGCTATTTGTAAGAACCGGGATTTGCACTTGTGTGTTTGGTAATAATTACAGCCACATACTTACCCTGCCACACCTAATCTATCATCCGACTGTTGCTGTCCACCCACTGAATTGTAGTGATGCCAAATGCCTCTCATCACCAGGGACACCCGGCCTGGGGGCAGGAGGAGCACTGAAGCACTAGAGCAGGAGCTCTAAAGCAGGAGGCAGCATAAACCATAAATACCATAAATAGTATCAACAGCTGGAGGTTATTGGGTGGGTCTTGCTCCCAACCCTGGTGTCTCTTACAAATTGCTTCCATTAAGCATCTCGGAAGCCTGAGGTGAGTTAGAAATCTGAAACTGTCAAACTGGGCTTTGTGACAGGGCAGCCTTGGTCCATCCCGGTGGTGAGCAGAGCGGGGAGGGGACGCGGGTGTCACCCACTGCTGGCACAGAGCGGTGCCACATCAGCGCTTTGCTCTCCTGGGCACTCTCTGCTTCCCCACGAGGAGCCTTCCAGACCAGCCCTGGCCCAGCCCACGTTCCTGATCTCCTGCACAGCTCTCACTGACGTGCAGGAAGCAGGAAAGCTTTGCACAGGTCACCCGGGCTGCCATTGCTGAGGGGGGAGGGGGTTTAACCTGGCAGGGAATAGCTGCTGTGCCCAGAGGCAGCTAAACAACCAGCAAGGAACAGCAATGCAGGGATTCTCTTCACTCTGAGAATCTGAGCAAGTCTCTTTGTGTCATTAACTGCTGGTCTCTGCCTCCACTCGCCGTGCCATGGAGTTTGGCCACCAGTGTCTCAGCAATGGCTGAGGGGTTTAGCCCAAAGGGAGACTCTGAGCCCAGCTCTTCTGACAGTGAACCACTCAGGTCCATGCCAAGACCTCCTGGAGCAGCAGCTGACCATCAGGGAGCTGTCACAAATATCCTGGGTTGCACATCACTCCATTTGGAACAAGGCTTCCAAGCTCTACCACCACTTCTAAATGCTCTTCAATTATAGGACAAAGCAGAAGAAGTAGAAATTGATCAGAAACCAAGTAGAAAACACAAACTAGGACCATACTGAACTCTGGTGATCAGCACTTCTTTTCCCTTGCTTTATCAGACTGCTCCCTCATCTTGGACCAGTCCTGTGATTTGCAGCCTCCCTCCCTCTGCCTTGTCAATCCTCATGATCTGACCCAGCAGGCAATCACTGATCCCCGATTCTTTCCCTGATGCTCAGCACTCATTCCTAGTTANGGGGGGGTTCTGCCTGTTCCTGTGGGTAGAGCACAGGCTCCCCCAGTTCTGGCACTCTGGCACAGGGACTGTGGGAGGGCTCCAGGCTCTCCAAGCTCTCACTTTTCACACCTCCAGGAGAGGGGAGGGAATGTGTAAGACAGGAACCTGTGCCTTGTTCAGGTCATGCAAAACCTCAGGTCCTCTGATCCTCCTACTGATATACCCCTAAGTACTTTTAAATGTGCATCTGCTTTCCTGACCCTGAATTTCCCTGCGTTCCCTTTGGAATAGGAACAGGCAGGAGCTTCCCTCTGAGAGCCAACATTTGCTCCATGTCCCTCTTTCTGTCCTGCTCAGCCACATTAAGATAAGGTACTTAGCTCTGTCGGGAGAAAAACGCCATGGAGAGAAGGAATTTGCAGGATTTCCTCCCTGTTAATGAGACGATGAGCATTTAATCGTTCTAAGTCAGTTTAAACTGCCTGGTTGTTCTTCACAACCTTAACTCCTAATATTCCCTCTTGAGTGAATACCACAGAAATATTACTCTGCCACACCTCCTGAGTGTCCCAACATCAGACTGCATAGGGCCACTGACAGGGCCACAGCACAGCAGGAATTTCTTCATTTGGAATTTTAGAAATACTTTCAGGAACTGGTTCAAGTGCTTGTGGAATGTGATGCTAAACAACCTGACAATGTGCAGGAGCCTTGGAGGTACCCAAGTCAGTGCAAAATGAAAGGGAAGGAACAGTTTAATTTCCTTGGCATCCATAGATTTAAAAAGCAAAATAAAATTTAAAAAAAAATATTAAAANCATTTAAGTAGCAGCTCTGTGGGTAGTGACATACAGGGGAATGTAAAGTGACGTCATGCAGTGATAGTAAAATTTTTCAGAGTCATATTTTTTAATTTAGTTGCTACATTCCACATATACTGCTAAGACTGCATAAAAAGTGATTGCAGCTTTTCAATCATAGATAAAAATGACTAAAATTTACTTCTCTCATTATCCATTGTCTGAAGAAGAGCGTGCTTATGCTGCACAGATTAGAAAGCTCATTTAGAGCTATTTGTAAGAACCGGGATTTGCACTTGTGTGTTTGGTAATAATTACAGCCACATACTTACCCTGCCACACCTAATCTATCATCCGACTGTTGCTGTCCACCCACTGAATTGTAGTGATGCCAAATGCCTCTCATCACCAGGGACACCCGGCCTGGGGGCAGGAGGAGCACTGAAGCACTAGAGCAGGAGCTCTAAAGCAGGAGGCAGCATAAACCATAAATACCATAAATAGTATCAACAGCTGGAGGTTATTGGGTGGGTCTTGCTCCCAACCCCGGTGTCTCTTACAAATTGCTTCCATTAAGCATCTCGGAAGCCTGAGGTGAGTTAGAAATCTGAAACTGTCAAACTGGGCTTTGTGACAGGGCAGCCTTGGTCCATCCCGGTGGTGAGCAGAGCGGGGAGGGGACGCGGGTGTCACCCACTGCTGGCACAGAGCGGTGCCACATCAGCGCTTTGCTCTCCTGGGCACTCTCTGCTTCCCCACGAGGAGCCTTCCAGACCAGCCCTGGCCCAGCCCACGTTCCTGATCTCCTGCACAGCTCTCACTGACGTGCAGGAAGCAGGAAAGCTTTGCACAGGTCACCCGGGCTGCCATTGCTGAGGGGGGAGGGGGTTTAACCTGGCAGGGAATAGCTGCTGTGCCCAGAGGCAGCTAAACAACCAGCAAGGAACAGCAATGCAGGGATTCTCTTCACTCTGAGAATCTGAGCAAGTCTCTTTGTGTCATTAACTGCTGGTCTCTGCCTCCACTCGCCGTGCCATGGAGTTTGGCCACCAGTGTCTCAGCAATGGCTGAGGGGTTTAGCCCAAAGGGAGACTCTGAGCCCAGCTCTTCTGACAGTGAACCACTCAGGTCCATGCCAAGACCTCCTGGAGCAGCAGCTGACCATCAGGGAGCTGTCACAAATATCCTGGGTTGCACATCACTCCATTTGGAACAAGGCTTCCAAGCTCTACCACCACTTCTAAATGCTCTTCAATTATAGGACAAAGCAGAAGAAGTAGAAATTGATCAGAAACCAAGTAGAAAACACAAACTAGGACCATACTGAACTCTGGTGATCAGCACTTCTTTTCCCTTGCTTTATCAGACTGCTCCCTCATCTTGGACCAGTCCTGTGATTTGCAGCCTCCCTCCCTCTGCCTTGTCAATCCTCATGATCTGACCCAGCAGGCAATCACTGATCCCCGATTCTTTCCCTGATGCTCAGCACTCATTCCTAGTTAAGCCAAGGTATGACCTCACCTACTGAAGCACCCTAAGAAAACCAGCCTTTAACACAGCTGGGTATTTGAGATACCAGCCCAGGATAGGGGTGAAAAAATGACAGGGCAAGAGAAAGCAATGATATTGCATATTCAAACCAGAGTGCACAGACTGACAGAGATCCACTAAAATTGCCTCAGCATCAGTGTCCATGAGCTGTGCATTTCCTGAAGCATTGCAAGCATCCTCTCTTTAAAAAGTGAGCTAGGAACAGGAAAATTAACAAATATATTGAGAACAGGTCTTCAAAACATCTTTCTTGTAAGCCAAGTCTATTTTAAGTACATCTAGCATTGCCATAACAAATAGCACACACAGATGCATAACAGTTCTGCTGTCCTTATGCAAGTAGTATTTTTACATCTGTAACCACACACAGCCAGAATACAAACACTCACAGAGGAAGGCCTTTACTTCAGCACTCCCTGGGTTCTCCTCCAATCTAGAGAGATTCTAAAAAAACGAGGATGCAGACCGGACACCCTTTCAATACAGACAATGAAGGAAGATGATGGTTCTTTCTCACCCAATTTTACTAACTTACAATTAAGATTAACTATGCTATTTAAGCCGTTTTTGAGTTCAGCAGGTGTCAAGAGATGCCAACACCTTCTGAGCAGCAGAGGAAGGGTCGAATGCTTGGAACAGAACTGCTGCCAAGGGAGTTGGATTAGGAGCTATCTGCAGATTTCTATGTCATTTATTAAAGCTCCATTTTGTTGCTATTTTAAACATACCCACAAGTGCCAGTCTGGGGAAACAACTGAAGTCTTAGGAGTCTTTCATTCTATTTGCTTCTAAATATTCAGAAAAATCCAGGGAATAGGAAAAAACCCTGCCAATCTTCTCCTTCTCTAGGTGGCTCTGTCTTCATGCCTTTAACATCTGAATCAGTATTTTCCTGAATCAGAAATCTGGTTTTGGATTCATCTTTCTTAACTTTATCTGGGTTGCTTCTTAGTAAAATCACTATTTCACCTACAGTCTACCAAATCCAATGAATAATTTCCCTTTTGTCTGTTGTAGTGGTGTTCTGTTGCTTTTGTCAAGGATTCAGGTTATGGTTCAGCATTTACCGAATTCACTCCTGGAGAATTCTTTGCTGTCATCTTCAGTGACAAGTGGGTGCAGTTTTCATAATCACAACTAGAAACTGTAGCTCAGAAAATAGATGTGTGACTTCGAATCTTCACAAGGAACATCTTGACATTTAAATCCAATTACCCTTTCTCCTTCCTGATGAAAATATGGTACCAACTAGAGGAAAATTCTTCTAGACAAATATATCATATTCTCCAGCTCCTATAAACATTTTGGCACCACTTCTTCTATTACACATTGCATTCTTTATCAGTCATTTTACAAAATAAAGGGTTAGAAAGTATGTAGGAATTGATAGGTGATGCCAATAAGTTTATAAAAAAATTATTCGTGAAGTCGTCATAGAATGATCTTCTCCCCATTTGAAATCATTAATTGCAAAACTGGAATGAACTCCAAGTTAAGACAGACTACTGCTCTTTGTAATAAATTAAACTGTCAATCACCCAAAGCACCTTTAATAACACACTGGTTCCCTGAGCTCTTAAATTACAGGCTGAATTTCATTTATCAGTCTGCTCTATGTGAAAAAGGATTAATTAAACTCATTCCAGTATTACAGTAAGGCTCTATTTCTCTTAGTGCTACAGAATAATTGACTGCAAATGAATTGAAAAGTGAGTAAGTAATTGTAGTTATTATTCTGATGTAAATATTAGTTCTCTTTTGACATTTCCAAAGATTTAGTAGAGGCACTTTAGTGATAAGACAGATCATTACCCTGGCTAGGAAGACGAGATAGCATAGAGAAAGCGAAATTGCAATCATTAGTTTAGGTGCCTAAAAATAGTCCTATTATTTGCTTTTTCATAGAGTTATGTACCTTAAAGTACATTTTCATTAAGTGTTGCTCCTGATTTATTGTATTAAGTATACTGCAGTAAAGGCAATGCATTATATCCTGGTGCTTTGGAAAGAATTCAGAGGTAATATGAGTTCTGACAGAGCAATGAGTGAGAGGTTTGGTTTCAGAGACAGTCATGACACTGCCAGTGCTATGAAATTCAAATCAACAGATTACCATTGTGAATGACTAAATGTTATGAAAAAATTATACCAACAGGCACATTGAACAGCAAGAAATCACCTTTTAACTGGACAATCAGACTAGCTCGGGCAAGAAACTGCAGCATCTCCAGAATGAACAAAAGATCTGCTGTTCAGAATTGTGGGTAACAGGAGATCACTGAAGGCATTTTCTAAATATAGCATCTTCTTGAGAGATCAGGGCCACACACAGAAAATCAGCAGCCCAAAATTTAGCTTCTAAGTCTGCATTTTCATTTTGGGGGCAGCTAGACTGATTTCAGCAATTCTTTGCTCCCTAAAGATTGGGATTTTTTACAACATTCTTGTAGAGCAAAACCTGGGCATAAAAAACAAACTTGAAGCCTCTGAATCTGGGGTATTTTTTCCCCAGGTTTTGCTTCTTTTCTCTTGTTACTCCTTACCTTCTCTGCAGTTTTGATTCTCAACCTCTCAATAGAAGATCACAAGAAAACTTCAAAGCAGTTTCAGCAGCCTGGACTCCTGAGCAGGGAATGAATTGAGCATTTCATTCCCCAGCATGACCTGGGACCTGGCTGTTTTGACTGAACTGTCAGCACAACTTCTGCACATTCCAGTTATTGCCATGAAGCCACAGTTTAGACAGACTTTGCTTGTTATTGTTTATTTTCTGCTCCTCTTTTTTTCAGGCTATAACAGGCTGGATACCTCACAGAACTTTAAATAAATGTTTCTTAAGAACACAACACACAAACCTGCCAAGGAGTGCAGATGGTATCTAATTTCTTTGAGAATTTATCTGTTCTTTAGAGATAGCCTTTTTCTTTCCTTTTTTCCTCCTTTAATTGAGGAAAACTCTTCAGCAGCTGGGACGAATGTTTAATTTTACACATCTTTGAAAGCAAAGCATCACAACCCAGATATTTAGTACATATTTAGGCTTTCTTGTGGATTGTGTGTGATAGAAGCAGGTGGATAAATGTAAGTTGGTTTTGAATTATCATAAGGATACCTGAGGGTAAGTGGAACCAGAAAACCATTTAAATCAGTTAATTCAGGGAGTCAATTAGCACATTGAGACTGTGCAGAGGAAGGACCCTGTGCAATCATTGGTAAAGCAACTTCAACAAAAAGAACACTCTTCATCACTGAAATGTGAATGTAAACACAATGTTTATCAATAGCTCAAAATAGGCAAGACATTATCGAGAATAAATATCTAAACAACAATTAATATATTGAAGTGGATAATTAATTTTTTTCCAGCTACGCTTTGAAGACCATTAATGTCAGAGATTTTTGTGTTTCCTCCTTACAGGTTTGTTATGAAGTACTGCATTTTATAGATAACAAAGACATTCTGCAACTAGATTAATAAGTTTACTCATAATTTGTTGTACACTAAGTTAGCAAATCAATGTGGCCACTGAAGCAAAGTGATTCTTTAAATTAAAAACAAATGTGTCTGCAATTTGGGGTTTGCCACTACCCTCCCTGCCTGACTTGTCACCAATTCTTTGTTTCAAACAGGCACTCAGATACAGCAGTCATCAGGCAATTTAAAAACCTGGCTGAGGAAAATTAAAATAAATCTATTTCCATTACTTAGTTCCCCCAAAATATGGGAGTAGACAAAAAGAGAAATAAAAATAGATTCCAAGAAAAAGGGATCAGGTTATTGATAAAACTGCTGGAAGACAAATAAGCCATAACATTAAGGACTGATTGTTTACACTCCGTGGAAAGTTCAATACATTAAGTAAACCTTCCAAAGGGTCATCCAAAACACTGCAAAAATCCTCTTATTTGGCAAAAGATAAGTATCTACTTGACAGTAGAAACTAGAGGATCAGATTAATTTCACAAACTTGTATATGAGATCATTAGTTTTATAGAAATCTGTAGCACTCTCTTGGAAATTAGGCATATTTCTTGTGAAGAACAAGGGGGCAGAGGAGAAGTAAATGCATGGCAATCCCAGAGAAAAATATATCAAAGATGGCCTGAAAAATAACATGAGCCAAATAAAGTTACAGTCATCATGCAGAAAAGAAAAACATAGATCAGTGGAAGAGCAACACTTCAGATAAATGAGACATCAAAACCTCCAGGAAAGATGGGGAAGAAGATTTTCAAATTAGTTTAATTTCTAGATGCCAAAATTTGGCTGATAAAATAAAAATAAACTTCAGTATTTTGCCTGAATCTTTCAAGGCAGATGGTACAGTGGGAAATAAGGGTCAAACTCTTTGATCTGTTTGCCTTGGAACATTCACCTGTTTTGCAAAGGGAAAACTTCTGCATCCCAAGCTGTGCAAAAGATTCCCAGCATCGTGTCTGCCTTTTTCCAACACTTTAATTGGTAATATCATGCAGTTCCACAAAATCATAATGCCCCCTGCAAAAACTATTCAAAATAAAAATCACAGCTTTAGCCAGATCCCGAGATTTGTTTTATTGAAATCATTCAATCCAATAAGAACTGGCATACTTCATAGGATATGTAGGATTTAAAACCCAGGTTTCTCAAACATCTGAGCAATGCTGGATAACAAATGGGATTAGGGCATTAAAATGGTAAAACAGGATTGGAATACAGTTGCCTAGGTGGGCTGTTGCAGAAGCAGGATGCAGGACTGTCAGATCCTCCACTTGGCTAAGTGTAGCTGTAAATTGGTGGTTTCAGGTAAAACCTGTGTCTTTATGTCTCAGCTTTCCAACTGTGAAGCTTGAGGAAAATCCTCCCCTTTAAGACACTGAGATTTCTCAAAGAGTGATGTGTAATTCCAGAGTGTGTCTGCATCTTCCCAGGGCTCCCTGCATCGTTAGCACCAGCTGAACAGGCACCAGCAGAAACACAAAGACGTGGATTTCATTTGAAAACTGCAATTGAGGAAATGCTTTGAGGTGCTCCCAGTGTAGCAACTTCAGGGAAATATCCAGCATGAAATGATGATGAAACGTGGGTAAGGTTCTTGCTGACCCAGAAAGGCTCCAGCATTTATTCAAAGGGAGCAGGTATAAGAGCATTCTGGTTTTTTTAAGTAAGTTACCATAAAATTAAAGCAGTATTTGCATCCAATGCTGATTCAAATCAAATCAGTAGAAAAGCACTCATTAATTAGTAGAATTAATATCCAGCCAATTTGATTAAAACTCTATGGACAGTTACAATCTTGGTTATGTGTAACATAGTAGTAGTATTGATGCTTAAATTATCCTTAAAGTTCAAACTGTGAACTATCCCAAACTTCCAAATTTTAATGAATTTGAATTTTAGCCTAACAGGTAGCAACAACCAGGATCTGTGTCTATTCACTCCTACTTCTCTGTATGTCTGAAGGTGTGAATGCATCTCTGGCAGGAATCCCTTTTGCCTGTGCGTGTGTGCAGGTGGCCCCTGGCTGACCCAAGGGCTTCCTTTTGCCCACTGCTGCCCACACGGATCAATTCCAAACTCCAGCTTAACAGAGGGGGCACAGCCGAGATTGCACAGAGCAATTCACTCCAGTTTTCCATTAATGGCATAGTTAAGGCTGATCACATTGTTTAAAATTTTCATTGCATAAAGAGTTCAGGAGAATCTTTAGACTGCAGAGGTTTAACAGTGCCTGGCAGGCTTCTCTCTTTTGTAGTTACATTTTGTAATCCTCATTCTAGTGACACCTCATTACCCTAACAGACAGTACTGACTACTTCAAATCTCCCCAAGCTCATGGTTATGGGGATTTTTCATCCAGCTGCTGTGTACCTGCACAGGAGAGGGAAGAGTTCTTTTGTATCCAGCTTTCAGTTCTTTCTCTCACCTCCCTTCTTGTGCCACATTTGAGTGACACACTCTTGGCTCTGTCCCCAACGCAGCCCATCACACCCTTCTCATTTAATGTTATACCCTTCTCCTACTGCCTCCAGTAACAGCAATATTATAAACTGCTTGGTTCAAACCAAAAAGAAAGCACCCTTTTTTCTTTAGCCTTCAAAAAAATGTGAGTCAAACACATTTCTAGGACAATGACTCATTTAGATTCTGCCTTCAAAGTTCAATTTTGTATGTGCCTTTTAAAAATTGAATGCCAGGATCCTGCCTGGAAGTAAAGGGCATCATTTCCTAGGGTTCAGGAAGGCCAATCCCCCTTTACAGAAATCATTTTGTTATTCCCTAGCACAGATCTGAACTGTTCAAGTCAGGATTTCAATGAGTTTCTAGCTCAGCATGCACCCGTTGCTGTCAGGAAATGTCCAGGCAAAGGCATCTAATCCCAAACCCCTGTCCATGTGGTCACAGGCACTGTGGGAAGCATTCCCAGCACAGAACAGTCTGCCTGCTTGTGTGCTAAATCTACTGCTCTGGAAACCAAGAAACCCGTACTGAGCTCATCCAGATCACGTTCCCTTTTTCATGTTCCTTTTTTGAAGTTTCCTAACATTTTAATGTTGCTTCATATTCCAGGGAACATCAATACCAGACATTGTGTCAAGTAGGTGGTAAACACACAAACCCTGCATGAGAGCTGCTTTGCTATTCCACCAGTAAAGGAGGAATATTAATGAGTGCTCTCTTCCATTCTCCTATACATCCTTGAATATTTCTTCCTGTTTCCAAATGTGCAACAGTCCAAATATTGAAATATTCTTTAATTATGGTCCTGTTGCTGGATACTACATCAAATTACAAGCATATTAAAATCCTGCTGTTCTGCCTGCTGTGACACACAAAACCAAGTTTATTTTCTCAGAACTTCAAGCATCATGATACACTCAAGTGATTCACAAACACAAAAGATGCCTTGATTAAACTGTTTTCTAGTTATTCTTAGAAAAAACTTTAAATTATAATGGTGCATGCCTAATTGCCATGAAAAAAATCCTTTTAACAACTTCCAGAAGAAAACACATAAAGGTTTTGTCTGTGCTCAAGAATTGACATGAAAACAGAAAATAAATAAACACAAAATGAATCTTAAAATCATATTTCACAGTCATGCTTGAAAGATCTGGAATTCTACTACTGATGAAAATGGGCTCCAAAACTTGTTGGCAGATAGAATTAAAAATTCTAATTAGAATGGAACATCACATTAGCCGAGTAATTTCAATCTCCAAGTGGTGTCGAGGAGGTGTTATTTTAAGAAGCTGTACCCAGCCCTCAGGCCCTCTGGAGCTGCAGCTCTGAGTGCCAGCAAGGTCGGCACACAATTCAAATGTCACCTGCTGTCTCCAGCTCCACACTGACATCCTAAAACTGATTTGTTCTAACTGAAACCACGCTTGCTGAGAGGTAACTGGCAAAATGGGTATCAAATGCAGTACAAACCTCAGCTGTACACCTGATTATTTATAGGTATGAGCAAATCTGTTAGCAAGACGTCTAAATCTCCTCCCTCCTCACAATATATGGCACACACGAGGCAGATATGCTGTAACTGCTCACACAAAATCAGACCCTACAAACCCACTGGCATTTTTTAAAATTCAGAAGCTGAATCCTGCTCCTTGGAAACCAAGATGTCATCGAGTTTAGTTTGTCCATTATTATTGGTGAAGTATTTCCTCCTCCCAGCAGGGCTGAGATGCACCCGGTGAGTTCTGAGGGCTCTGCAGACTGAAGAGAGAAGTCTGTGCAGTTACTTCTCAGGTCTGGGGAGATGAAGGCATGTTTCAGAGTGTGTTTCAGCATTTCTGAAGATTTAATTTAACATTTTGACTGCTAATACATATACGTGAAATCTGATCATCCAGATGGCAGAAAAGCTTCTTAATATACAGGGTCACAAGGTGGGGGACTGGAGTTTGGGGGTTTTTTGACTCCACATGAAAAGGAAACACAACCTTCTTTCACGGGTTTAACGTTAATTAAATATACATAGATCTCTGTGCTGACTGCAGCATGCTACATGGTCGTCTCTTTTCAGCATGTAACTCTCTAATTTCCTTTGAGTCCATTTAGAAGTCTATTACATTAAGGGAGGGAAATGCATCACTTTGGTAATTATTCTGTTTACACTCACACTAAACCACACAACCTTAACCACAAGACCAATAAAGATTATTTCCCAGGTTAATAAGGGTTACACTCATGACAAAAAACTCGTGGAGTGTGACACAAAGCACCTTCAGATCAATTCTGTGCATGTCTGCTGCTGTAATTCAGGAATTGCACTGCTGGCCATGCACCAGTAACACTGATCAATGCTACATGCAACCTTCACCTATGTCTGCCTTACTCAAGTTGCGTCATCCACTGCTGGTTTTGATGCAGCCCAAAAGGAAAAAATGGGTCCTGTGACTTACTTGGATTTTTAATGAACATCCATAAAAAGGTTTGTGCTCATCTACACAAAATAGGTTTTAAACTGTGAGAGCAATACAAAGTGAAGGGACTAATCTCAGTTTTAACTAATCATGTTTTCTTTAAGGGACATTAAGGATTTAGCTGTATAGGACATTAAAAGACCACCAGTTATCTTTCTCCAGGACCTCTCTGTTTTATGATTTCTTTGTAGTTAATTACTAAGTAGATTGTCTGTCCTCTCCAGGCTGATGTGAAAAACTGCAGAAGGTGCTGAAAGGCTGTCAGCAATCATCTGAATCCTCATAAATGCCCACAATGGTAATTAGCCAAGCTGAAGTAATTTCCGATTCAAGGAATTAAAGTTAGAAGCACTATTTCAGTGAGTTTACAGGAGGTTTTGTGTGACTGGGACTCTGGTTAGGGATAAAAACAGTTATGACTTCACCTATTTTTTTTCCCATGAATTTACAGGAATTTTACAAGGTTCTCTCACAGAAATCCTCCTGAATAAGTATTTCGAAATATTGACATTTGCAGTTCCTTACGCTATTTCTAAAAGTCATTCTCTGAATTACTGGGTGGAGAAACTGGAGAACCCAAAATTGCAGGATGACGACTGTTAGAGGGATACATCGCAAATTCACGCCCACATGCCGAACTTCCCGAAATTAGTGGGAAAGCAGAGGGCTGTAGGAAGCTGCAGGGGATCCATCAGGGCAGGGAGATTGTCCCTGGGGGTCCCATGGTCAGCCGGCCGGGCCGCTGCAGCTGCCAGCAGCTGGAGCTGCCTCTTCCCTTTCCGGGAGCCAAATCCCTCGCACACTGAGCCTTCCACAAATAAAGCGACGGCTCTTTAAAGGAAGTTTCTTGTCGATATATTGTAAGTTGCACCGTCAGTTTGTTGGTATGATGCACTAAAGGCGCCAGGGACAAGGAAACCTTTCAACTCATTGAAGCTGAAAAGTGGCATGTTTTATTACAGCACCAGATACATGGGAGGTAACCCTCTAAAGGCATGTGCCAATTTCCAAAGCATCAGCTCTCTGTATATTTACAAAGGGTTTACGTATTCATAAAGTCATTTGAGATGCCCATTCCTGTTCATCAGCTGTCCCCACTTTGCATTAAAATGAGCTGAATGTCCTGTACTGTCGTGCAGTTCTCTTTTCAATTGAGGCAGTGGTCTGCTTGATTTGGGTCAGTGGGCTCATGAAGAGGAAGCCAGAAATCTTCCTCACTGCTTTGTCTCATTGCCAGGTCTTTGTGACCCCTTGGCCATGGTCCAGGCCTCTTCTCTTGGCTCCAGGTATCACAAGGGCCAGGTGTGTTTCTTGGCTCCTGATCTTTCACAATGCTCTAGGTCCTCCCTGCTGCTTCTATAAACATAACTGAATCTAAGGCATGATAAATTGTCTTTGCTCTATTTCAATTATACCCATCTGTTAGTAATTAAACCCTTAGCTTCATCTTCTAATTCCCTTGTTAAGCTCTTTGCTCTTATTTCACTAGCCCCTGCTACACCCCTGATCAAAACGTGTTGCTTACATCTCGCTAGCTGCGTTCCCAACTCCAGAGCCCTTCAACCCCTCGGCTCAGGCGCCGCTGGCGCCGCTGCCCCCGGCCGAGGAACAAACGGCAGAGGAAATGCAACCAGGCTAATCAGAGAGAGGAGAACCCGGCCTGAAATATGCATGGTAGAGATGAAAGAGGACAGAATAATGCAAAAAATTAAATTGTGAACAAAATAAGGGAGGTGCGCTGAAAAAGGGGTCAGGAACCGTGTAAAGGAGGGCATGGAGACCAGAGGGAAAAAAGCTGATTAGCTGCTAATACACAAGCAGATCTGAAATGGTGTGGTAATTGTCTTAGGAAGCAAGAGAAACTTAAAACAGACACACAATAATGGCACCGACTACAAAAAAACCTTTGAATTTTTTTCTTAAGAGAGCTTTACACAATAACAAGAACTAAAAAGGGGATGAGGCTGTGATGGGAACAATAATTCAGAAGTTGCAAAAGGCATACAAGCAAGGGGAAAGACACAGGAAAAGATCTAAACGTGCAGTGCATTTAACATCAGCTGCCCAGCATCTGCAATGTCACAGTATTGATGTTTGGTGTCCTGGAGCTTCCCCTTTAAAGTGAAAGGGAAATCAATTGAACCTCAAATAGCAAAATTTTGGCTCTGTGAAACATGGTTCTGGTTCTAGGCACCACTTTTTGGTAAAATTCTTGTAGAAAATGAACAGCAGACAGGTAATTTAAATTATGATCACACTGAAATGAACAAGGAAAAACAGTTTCAGAACAATCCCCTCTTAAATACTAGGATTCAACTTACATTTTTCTTTAGAATACTCTCCTGTATTCACCTGTTCCTTAAGCCTAGCTGGGTCTTATAGTTCTGTTCAAAAGTACTGTTGAATGTAATTCATAAAATCCCTCTTAATTCTTTGGGGAATCATTGAAAGTGCTACAGATTCCTTCATGTTTCCAGAGGCAGGTAAAGTGTTTTACTGTGGATCTGTGAAAGGCAGCATTAAGGAGTACAAAATATGAACACAATAGAAATGTGATAACCTGCTAAACTCGAGGGTGTCATAGAATCACAAGAAAAATCAGGTTGCAGGGCACTTCTGGAGGTCTCCAGTGCAACCTCCTGCTCAATGCAGAGCAGGCTTTAAAGTTAAATCAGGTTGCCATAGTCTATCACACCTTTATGAGAAATTACCTCAGAGATTAAGAGTAAGAAGACATTTCTAGGAGCCAGTTTTCTTATGTTGTCTCTGTCCAATCAGAATAAGTCTCTGAATTCTGCAAAGCAGCCTCACACATCAGAGAACAATCAGACTTCACTGGTAGTGGGGCAGATGCTTTCATCCTGAGAAGATGATGCTTCACTGGACAAAGCAATAGCCCTGCTCTGGTCAGTGCCCTTGGAAGAAAACCAGTGTGGGCTGCGAGCACAGTGAATGCAGGCTGTTACAGCACTCCCTGCCATGAACTCGCCCAAAGCCATGCCCTAGTACAAGAGAACTGAAAATTGCCTTCTATTGACATTTCTGTTTGGAAGGAGAAAGTGAAGTGCTTCTGTCCCCAGTAGTTAGATTTTTAGAAACTCATTCTCTGACAGATAATGGATTCATTTCTGCTGCATAAAGCAATATCCTCCTAACTAACAGGATTTCAGGGGATGAAAAAGCTATTTCATCCCCAGTACCATCAAAATCCTGGTGATATTAACAGGCTTCTTAAACCACAACCAAAATTGACCTCAGTGCCTGAACGCACCAGTGACCTGTACAGGCACTCAGTGAACCAGCATTTGAGCCCAGCACCAGAGTCCAGGAGCACAGAAACAGCACAGGGTGCTGGTGGCACACCTGAGGGCTGGGGGAGGAAGGAGAGCAGTGGCTTTGGTTAACATCCCTGCTCCCCATACCAAATACGATGTGTGCCACACCGGAGAAAAACACACACACACGAAAGTAGAACTTTTGTGAAATGGTCACTAGTTCCTTGGTTAAAAACAAGTCTTATTGAACACAGTAAAAGCTGTTAGAGTACCCTTTTGCTTCCAGTTTTATCAAGACTTCCATTAAATGATGCTGACGTGCAATTACTCTATTGTTAAATACCAGGCCACTGCTGAGCTTTGACTAAAGGCCACTAATGCGTGTACTGGCAAACAGGCACTGGATCATTGTCTGTGCAGGAGAAGGCAAAGAGAGGCTCAGTCAAAACTGCATTAAACTTCTATTTACCACTGTTTTTGTAAGCAATAAGTCTGAAACAGAAGTACAGTGGCTTCTACCTTATAGTCGGAGTATTTGGCAATCCAAAGTGGTGTTTTATGAGTAAATTTGAAGAACCAGGGTTCAATGGTTGCAAAAGGAACCTGAACATTTCTCTGAATTTGCTTCATATCAAGTAACTGACATTGTTTAATAGAAAATCACAAATTACAACCTGCTCTTGAAGTCCCAATAACATTTTGACACAGGTGGTCCCTTGCCAGTCTCAGTCCTGTGCCTTCACCCACTGCCTTAACCCAGGCTGTCTGCAGGGTCCCTTGGGGCAGCCCACCTGGGGAGCAGCTGTTTCCTCACTCCCAGCACCTCAGACCAGGCCAGAGTGGCTTTCACAGTCAATTCTGGGCTAGGAAAGGAGCTGACAGCTGGGCCTGGGTATGCAGGAGTTGAACACGCAGGTTGTGACAACAGAAGTGAACAGCTCGGGGAAGAGGGTTTGGAGAGGGACAAGCGTCCCTCTCAGGCAAAGAGCAGGGCTGGGCTGTCAGAGGCTCTGCCTGGAGATCCACAGGCTACCTGACTGCAGGTGTTCCCCAGGATGGACACAGCACACAGCCAGGGCCGCCTGCACAGCTCATCCTGCGGGTCCACCCGGCAGCCTGGGGCAGGGCAGACACCACGGAGCAGCAGCAGGGAACACCCAGCACCCAAGGGGGAGACACCTACCAAGATTTGACTTCCAGGCTACTGTGCTGTATTCGTTCTCTGAAAATTAAAATGGTTTTGATCAGATAAAGCAGGACTACAAGGAACTGTTGTTCAATCACTGATGCCTCTGAAAGAAGACATTACAAATAAGTACAATTTAGGCTGTTAGAACTTCACTTGCCTACATTTTATTTAATGCAGGTCTATTAATCCACATTTACATCAAAGTAGAAACCTTTTGTTGTAGTAAAGAGAAGAAGGGAAGGGATACTTAGAACCTTTCAAGCTCTTAGAAGACTACTAAACATAGGAGAGTATTATGAAAATCCTTATTTCATAATCCCTAGAAAGAATTAAGTTGTTTCTAATGTGAAACTCTTTCATTGTTTAAAATTCATTGTGAAAAAATAATCTGACTAGGGTAAAATTTTATAAACAGAAACACCTAAAAATATTTTAACTGAATCCATGGCTCTCTTTACAGAAGCATTTGCATAATGAACCAGCCCTGTTCCCTGCACAGAGCCCGAGGAAGGGGCCCATGGGCTGTGGAGTGGGACAGCAGAGTCCTCTGCTGATGCTCAGCATCTGCTGCCTCCCTTGCTTGGCTCCAAATCCCAGCTCTGCAGGAGGCTGACCAGGAGTAGAGCACAAAATGTCTGCCTGTATCCCAGCTTCCTCTGGAAACCCCTCAGACACGCCCAAACCCTCCAGAGCACTGGTGCGGGATGCTGGGCTTGCCAGCACCGGCAGTGTCAGATGTCCTGGTGCACAGCAGGGATCTGCTCCCACCCTGGCCCCATCAGAACTGCTCCAATTCCACACTCAGGGAGGTGCTATTTGGGAATAGCTTCATTGTCAAAGCATCTTTCTTGACTTAGATTTAAGGCTTAGACTCCTTTAACTTGGGCAAAAAGACCCTGTTGAGTTACCTGGTGTAACAGAACAGCACAAATTGCTTTGTTAGGCTCACAAAGATTGACAAACACTAAATTTCACTCAAGTCTATCATAAGAGTCATTGAAATCTTCCCAAACACACCACTGCTTTCAATCACACCCATACAGTGAGACACTTCAGCTTTTTTTACAACCCTCCTGTTGACTGCCAGAGGCTTCTCTTCCTCTGAATTAATTCCCTGTGTTGTTGGAGCTACAAAATAAGCCCCTCACAGCAGCCCAGTGGTGTGAGAACCTGACCCTTCTCATCCCCCTCACAAACACCCACTCTCAATGTCCTGAACTGCAGCAGATAAAATGCTGGAAATCCACGGTGCTGCAGGTAAGCAGGGTGGCCTCCCTGCTGCATGTTGTAATTTACAGGCAAACCTGCTGGCAGCAGGGCTGTCTGCTGTCCTGCACCTCAGGGCTCCTCTCTGTGCCCCAGCAGGTATCAAAGCACCCTCACCTTACTCTGAGAGCACCCAGAAATTCTGCACAGGCAGAATCACCACACAGAAGAGAGAGGGAATCAGGCCCAGAAAATTGCTGCTGAAATTGTCATTTGACAGGAGATTTGTCAAATGCCAAGAACACTTCTCGGAGAAAACCAAGACCTTTAACTGCTCAGAAGACGAGGAAGGTGGAGAGTTTTCTATGTGAGCTGTTGAAGCTTTAGTTTTGTCTTGCCCTGCATCTCCTGCTCTCAGTGTAGTCTGTGAACCTGCATTACTGAACCAGCAAACAAAGGAGACAGGAGGTTGTCCAAACCTAGGTCAAGAATCCTTCAGTAAAGACAGAAATAAAATCCCAACCATGGATGAGCTTCCTGTCTTAAGTTCACTCTTGAAAGTCAAAGTCATGACGTACTTCAGAACTTCAGTCCTATGAACTCCAACCCATTGTACTTTTTGTGATCAACCTGCATAGCTTAAAAAAGATTGAACTTTTGAGTACTTTTTTTCCAATAAAGTACAGACAATAAAATATACTGCAAGTCTATATTTTTAAATCTTCTTAATATGGCACAGAAATCAAAATAATTCAGTTACAGGAATTGGGTTTAATTCTGCAGCAGTTGCAAGGTGCAGCTATATCGTAAAATACATTCTTTTATTTGTTTTTGGAGTCTAATAATGATCTACCATTCCCCATTTCAGTGGTATTTGGGTATGACTATGTCTCTGTAATATTAATAACATCATAATCTTCATTAGTATGCAAATCTATACCATCTGACAAGCTCCTGTTCTCTTCCGTGAGCTCCTTTGTTGTTGCAGCTTCATGAATTTCATTATGACACAAGATTATTATCAGACAGTGGGAAGTGGGGGTGGGGAATAGAATGACGTGGAAATTATAATCTCCTGGTTTAATAATGAATCCAGCTTCATATTCCAATTTGTTTTTGTACAAGCTGCTTCTGAGAGAAAAGGGAGCAAAAGGGAGGAAATTCTTCTGACGCTGCTTCTGTACAGTAACCTTTCAAGCAGATGCCACTGGAGGGATGCACTGGAGGGAGATGTTCCTCAGCCCTGTGTCTCATTTACATTTCAAAAAACAACAATGATTCTATCCATATGGTTTTTTCTATTCATAGCTTTACAGATGGCAGAAGAAAACAGGAGAATTCATGCCATTCAAAAACTCATGGCCATTTCCTCTCCAGTTAAGCTGATACCAATTATCAGTCTGCGTCTGTGATCACAATAATTATTAAATAACTGTAATTATTCTTGGAGCAGCCTGTGGTTGTAAAAATAAACACCATTTGACAGACTAGCAAAAAGCTGGTAGGAGTGCAAATGTTCCTCCCAGTGTGAAAACATGGGGCCCACGTCCTGGGCAGGCTCCAGAGCCACAGAGGCTCTGTCCCCTCAAGTTCAGCATTCCCAGCTCCTTTGTGGGGCCTCTCTGGTCTCACCCAATTTCTCTGTGCCTTTAAGATGGAGGGACTTTAGGGCAAAGCTAAAGCAACAGAAATGATGGGATTGAGTAGGAAAAGTCCATTTGGCCTCCCAGCATTGCCCTGCCCAGCTCTGGCAATTGAGCAGCTCCCCCCAGAGCTGTGGGACACCCTGCAGCAGGGTCATTAAACTGCTGCTGTCACACCAGAAGAGCATCTGGAATTGTCTCAGCAAAATAAAAAAAAAGGCTCCTTCTAAGTCATATAGAATCCAGCAATTTCTAGGAACAAAGATGATTCCTTAGAAAATAAATTAAAGTCACTAATGTTGTGCTGAGATCCAATATTAAAAACAGATTTCTATTCCTTCTGTAAAATTTTGTATTTTACTGAATTACTGCTTAGGTAATATTAATTCCCAAATCAACCTTATTATTAAAACCTACAGTGCTCTCTACAAAAGCCCACACCCAGAACCTGGTTTGGATGTTTAGTCAATTGCAGAAAATCTGATCAGCATTAATATGGGATTATCTTCTCCTTTCCTGATAAGTATCACTGCACATCAGCTAACACGATCATGTGAATTTAGGTAACATTAGCTGCTGTTGTTTATTAACCAATCTGTTAGAGGTCTCCCCTTCTCAAAGGAGATTTTACTACTAGAACAAGTCTTATCTCCAGAAACTCCATGAGTGGTGTAATTATTCTAACCTATTTATCACAGAAGAGATTAGTAAACTCGAAAAGAATGCCCAATTTCAAAAGCTATTTCAGATTACTTATCACAAAGAAATATGAATTATTACATTATGTGACCTGCAATACAAGATTTCTTTGGCATTTTTGCTATTTAAAACTTACATTGAAATGCTAATATAATAATATATAATATATAATAATATAATAATATTGTAATATAATAGTGCTAATATATGCCTGTATTTTAAAATGCATGCTAGCAATTGAAAATTACACATTAATTAAAACACTGTCAGTTTTCCTATTTTCCTACTGGGTGCTGTCAAAAATCAAAACTTTTATCATACTGAAGTTGCACTGACAGGCCCAGAGTTGTTCACTTTATTCTCTTCCTCATTAAGGAAAAACCTGTCATTAGAAGAAACTATTTAAAGCAAGAAAAGAAATACGTGAGTCTATTTAAAGCAAGCTGGGAAATGTGTTTGGACTTTGATTATGGCAATTAAAAAGCCCTGCTATTCAAAGATGGTGATTTTTTAGTATTTAAATAATTCTTCACTTTCTTCTAAGACATTATACTAAGATTGTTAAATTAGGTGATAAAAGGTTACTTTTGTCTTTGAAGCTGAAATATGTAACTATTATTTCTTATCTGTCTGGAATTAGAAAGGCTTCAATATCATCTATTTTACAGGACTCATTATCAAAATTCACCAGACTCCATAAAACAAACAAATGCTTCACTTTCTGCCCCTGTTTAATCTCAGTAAGACAATTTCTTCCATGTTTTGGAAAGGGAGATTTCTTTCAACATTTGATGGAGCAATATCTTTTTATTTTCAAATTGCACAGGCTGTGGTTGGGAAGCCATAACAACATTCCTTTCAAAGCATAAGAAATGGGGTGTTTGACAGGAATGTATTTTAAGAGGAAGGCTCAGACAGGATCAGGGTTGGCAAAGAAAAGCAATGTTATCTTTTTTTTTAAGGACAGGACAAGACTAAAATGCAACTTAAAATGTCCAAGTAGGTCAGATCACAATGCAAAATGAAGTACCATGACAAAAAATCATAATTCTTTAAATAATAAGTATTAAATAAATCTTTATCGCCTACTGATTTGAATGTTGGAAAATATTCATGAAATCTATACACACAAAAATTTTTACTGGCAAAATACACAGAGCTGAAAAATCCTCTGATGAATTACATTTTCATATACTTTCTAAGTTTTGACTATTAATCCATCCTGCTGAAATTACATCATTTCAGATCTCTAAGCAGACTTGCAAAGTACTGTCAGTTTTTAGATAATCCATCATTAGTATTTCCATCACTAACCTTCAAATTTATACTTCCCACTAAATTCCAAATTATGTTGGTCTAATGTTGTCAGGATGCTGCTTATTCACTCCGGGACAGAAGTAGGTAGGGTTGTTTATTACAGTTTTCATCAGAAGTAAAAGTACATAATCTGTTTCCTTCAATGCCCTGCAGCCATCATTGAAATCACAGAGTCACAGAACCAACCAGGCTGGAAAAGACCTTCAGGATCGTCGAGTCCAGCCTGGGCCCCAGCACCCCCCTGTCACCAGACCATGGCTCCGAGTGCCACATCCACTCATTCCTCACCCACCTCCCTGGGCAGCCCCTTCCAAGGCCCAATCACCCTTTTTGTGTAGCACCTCTTCCTGATGTCCAGCCTAAATCTCCCCTGGCACAGCTTAAGGCTGTGTCCTCTTGTCCTGTCACTGCTCCCCGGGAGAAGGGCGGGATCCCCACCTGGCTGCACCCTCCTTTCAGGAAGCTGTAGAGAGTGATGAGGTCTCCACTGAGCCTCCTCTTGTCCAGGAAAAACCCCAGCTCCCTCAGGCTCTCCTCACAGGACTTGTGATCCAGACCCTTCTCCAGCCTTGTTCCCTCCTCTGGACATGCTCCAGCCCTTCACCATCCACCCAAAAAGGGGGGACCCAGAAGTGGACACAGCACTCCAGGTGGATGCCTGCTGGTCCCCTGCCAGTGCCGAGGGAAGCACAGTCAGCTGCTGGTGGTGCTGCTGCGGGGATGTGCTGCCTCCATTCACACAGGATTAGCACATCCAGCAGCACCCAGAGCTGGCAAATACCGGCTCCAATGGCACCCGTTAAGAGCACTCAGCAACAGCTCTCTGACAGGCTAACAATCATCACCAGGCTTAATTTCAAAAATACATCGCTTTGTGGATTCTTCTCCTTTTGTCTTTTACCTTTCCAAGGTGATCCATGCTCTTCTTCCAGACTTAACCATCCCCAATCAAACCCATTGGTAAGTCAGTCCAGAGCTAACTTTCTCACCTGTGTTATTTTAAGGTGTCAGCAGATTCAGTCATGAAATCATATAAATCAAGAGATATAAACACAGAACAGAAAGTCTCCCAATCCAGCTGCGTTCTAAGCATGTTACTGTCCTCTGAAACTTTTGTGAGCCATGGCACATTAAAATTCCCAACATTGCTGCAAGGGCCTGAGTGTCAGAAAAGCAAGAACTGGGACCAAGTCTGAAGAGAGGCTCACCCAGGAACTGCAAACACATTAGACAACTCAACTCTCAAAGTCCATGCATTTAAGCAGCATAAACTGTTTGGCCTTACACTTCAGAAAGAAGCCCTTTTTGACATGCTCCCTTCTGCAACCTTGAGTTAAGCAGGATTCTTTTCATTTCTTGTTGACCCCAAAACTGGAGCATGTCAGCCTATTATGAACATTTTCCTAAATACTAGCAAATTATTGCTTTCCTCTATGCTTTAATTAAGGGTCGTATCTACACTTGTGATAGATATTTATAGCTGGCAATTTTTTTGAGATCTTACACAAGGTAGTCTTGCAGTGACAACATGTTAATAGGTATTAAAGATCACAGTGCCTTGGTAGATAGAATTATAAATCACAATATCCAAAAATACTCAAAATACACAAAATCCAATAATCCACAATCATGATATCCAAAAATATGGAAAAATACTTGAAAGAAATTATTTACTAAGAGAGAGAAGAAATGCTGTTTGACAGGCATCAAAACTAATAAAGTTTTTAAATCAATAAAAATCCTTCAAGAGCTGTCTCAACATACAAACCCCAAGACTCAGTACTCACAGTGATGAGCACAATGTGTGGCAATAGCACAGGAAGTCCTACCCATTTTTGACTTTTAACCACTTAAATGTTTCTGCAGCCCAGCCTGCTTGCTGGTAGTTGGTGTTGAGACCACCCCACTTAAACAAAGTCTTAAAAGAGGCAAGAAAAACCATAGAAAACTAGAGTCAATGGGAAGCAAACAATTTCAATGTCTGCTAAATCTGTCCCTCATTTTTATACAGTGAATTTGCTTGGGTAGAGTCTTATCCAATGGGGGTTAAACATCATCTCTGAACTAAAGCTCTTGCCTTTAAACTTCAATGGAAGACAACAACTGAGTTCCTTATCTAAGCTGCTCCCTCTAAAAATCTACAGAAGCCAAAGCAGGGGAGCAGCAGCCAGCCTGGATCCTGGGCAGTTCCACTGGCTGGGACCAGGGCAAGGGGAGGATGAGAAACCTCACCCAAAGCTATTTTGCACTGCAAAGAGTACTTAGAAGCAAACACACGCATCTGCCACAAAGTTAAGAAAATCTCTTCTTTGCTGTGAAATCTCTTGAGCAGACTCTGAATTTATAGGTGAAACATACAGTGTTCTAGCTATGGAAATGAACCACAATTTAGCACTTAGAAATCACAACTATTGCCCTCACTGTGCCCTAATTCAGACTTTGGCCAGCAAAATGCAGGGACTGGAACCCAGCAGGTCAGAGGTGCCTGGCTGGGAAATCCCAGTGGCTCGAGGGCCCCTTGGCCGAGGCTGCATCACAGAATGGCACAGTTAGTGCTGGCATTCCAGTCCGTTAGTTACTGAGGTATAGAGTGCATTTTAATTCCTTTAAAAAAAAAAAAAATCAAAGAACAAAATCACTTTACATCTATCAATTTAATTAAGCTGAACATTAAGCCGACAGCACAGTGTATTTGCAACCAGCAGAAGCAGAGGAAGGAACATAAATGATATTTTATTATTCAGATACAATGTCTGTCCATACAAGATTTTTATAGCCCATTTCATCCCATCTATTTCAATATGAATTGTTCACTAAACAATCAGAAAAATAATGCTCAGTGAATAGTGAAATGCTTCAAATTGTGTTTGTCTTGCTAGAAAAATTTCAGGCAAAAGCATCAAAATATCCTTCTCAGTCTTAGACAAAATGTTTCAATATTCCCTAATAAAAATAATTCTTAATTTCAAAAGCCTGTAGTGATGAATTGTGCAAAAAATTGTGAAAAAATTTAACATTTTGAATTTATAAAAATATCTCACCTATACCAAGACAATATTTCTTGTAAAATTACAATCTCTCTAAGAAGAAAAGTGTCTCTTCAGCTCTAATTATTTCAAATATGCAAAAGCATCTACATTTGGCACTTGATTCTGTGACTGCAACCCTTGTTCTTGTAATTGTTCCTAAACCAGGAAAATGCAGTATTTGTTTAAAATAATAACAAGGCATAACAGTAATCATACTTTGTTTAGTAAAAACAACTTTTATTATGCAAATCATTAAAAAGAATGCTATGTAATCCCTGGGAAAATCTTGTGTTAAATTGGATAAATTAAAATTAATATCATTACATTTACAGAAGGCTTTTTATCCCATTTTTATATCCAGCACATTTCAATCCATAATTAGAAGAGATGTAATGAATGTTTCAAATGAAAACAATTCAATGAAACCTGAAAAATGTTTAATTTTTCCCATTAATAAATGGACCCAGTGAGAGTGAAGATAGTCAGTACACGTGGCCTTCGTAACACCCACAGTTAATTATGGTATTTTAATTCTCCAACCAGAAAGAACTGTTTTAGTCTTGTCATCTCTGCTTTCTGAGAATGGATTGTGTGATTTTGACAGCTCAGGATGTGTTATGCTCCAAAAGAAAGAGGGAACCAGCTTGGGATGTCTTTTTGACTCCAGCCCATTGTGACCTCCCGCCATCCCGAGAGCTCTCCATGGACCTGGGCAGACCCCGTGGCTGCTCCTGTTTCACAGGGCATTTCTGGAGATGTTACAGTGCAAGGCAATGAAAAATACCAGCTTCCAACAGAATAGCTCAAGCTTTACAAACACTTTATCATTATTTAATTGTCAAGCTTTATCATTATTTAATTTCTCTTTCAGTTTGGGAACAAAAATGCAGTGAAGGTTTGCCAGCCCTTCGCTGTTTCCATTGTCTCCAAGTTTTCTCTCAGACAGCAAAGTTTGTAGAGAATGGCCCCACATTTGTGTCATTCCAGAAATAATATCAACAGCATTTAAAGGAGTTGCTTAGATTAAAACAGATACAACAAAGTGCCATACAAAAGTTTGTCTCTTCAAAAGTCAGAAACAATGAAGTGCACCCGATCTTGAAAATGACCACCTGAAAAACTACCGTGGACTTTGGGAATGAAAAGGCTCCAGAAAACTTGCTGGAAAGTCATTACATCTGCTCCAGGTTGAACATCAGCATGTCTGAAGGACAGAGCCAGCTGCTTTGGGAAAGTACATTCTTTCCAGTCAAACAAGGAACAGTTTATTTGGAGAATTTAAATCTAAAATTTGGCTTGGGATTTTTTGCTTAATTTTTATACATTTCTAATTAAAAAATAATCTCTCGGCAGTCTTTAGGGTGTCTCAATAAACCAACTTTTAAAATATTTTTTTAAGTATTTCTTCTTTTCAAAAGAGCAAATAAGTAAGACATCAGTGGGAAATAAATTGTATTTCGAGTCCAAGGTGATGTATATTTTAAACAGAAAATCCTTGGACTTGTTTATAATTAACACCATTATCCAACAGCTCTCCTTTAAACACTTATCCTACTACAGTACATGTTTGCTTTCAGATTTTTGTCTTACGTTGGCTTTGTTCCCTTTTCTCTCCTACTTCTGTAAAACACAGCACAGGACTCATAACTACATATCAAAAAAGTAATTCCACATTAGGGCTAACTGGATAATTGCACTCACTCAGAATCCTGAGGTATCTTTTATTCTGTTTAAGGCAGACGTAAATCTATTCTATTTTTCAAACAATGGCCCACTTTATCAAGAGCATGTGAAACTTGAAGAAAACTGTTGTTATCAGGAATCACCTGAAATGCCCAAAACACCAACTTAATCAACAATTCAAAAACATTGCTGCTTCTTGATTCATCACAAATAACAGCAATTGAAAATGTTTTCAGTTGTGTAATAGAACTTTTCTAAACAGAATTTAAAACCTTTAATGCGCATTTATTTTTCTATGTTTCTTGGAAAGGTAGAATTATTATTCTGTGACAGATATGGCCATTATGGCTATCTCTAAAGTGAATAAAGAAGGTGTATGTGAATAAAAGCAGAGCAGATGTCCCCTTTCCAAAGTCTGTTACTGTCTCCTTCTCTGAGGTAGCAACTTCTCTGTTAGTTCATTGCAACACCAGGGATTTCTTATGCCACCTGTGTGCCTCAGGAGAAATAATCTGGCAATTAGTGAGAGCTAATGGGTCTAATCCACTTCAGAACTTTTCCTCAACAGGCAAAGGCGGCACGCAGTATATTCTGTAAAATTATGGGCCTTCAAAATTTCATTGTTGTTGATTGCTCCCCGCTTTCTGCAGTGCACAGGGCATCCTACTGCCTCAATCATTCCTATTCTGAGTCAGAGAAATCAGTTGTTAATATCTTCCTTTGCCCTCATCTCTGTTTCACAGGCAATGAGAAAAAAAAGTTTAAATAAAAAAAAAATTTAAAAAGTGGGTTTTGTCAAGCTGAACTATCAAGACCCCCTTTATACAACATAAAAACCTGAAATGCATGTTATTCTTGCTATTTTTTGTGACTATAATTCATTCCATCAGGCTTTCTTACATGCATCCATAAAGTGATGCAGACAACAGAAATTATCCCTGTAAATACAGAGCTTGTTTTCATTCTGTGCCTGGAACAACCTGGCCTGCTGATAGAAAATTTCAGTTATTACATTTAACATGGAAAACTATAGTCTTTCAAAGGGATGAAGTTACATTAATCTCCACCAAATGGGACTGTGGTTCTCACTCAGGGTAAGCTATTATGCAGTCCTGCTTCCACGATAGCTTTAATTAAATCTGTTCTCTTCCTGGCCAGGTTGGGGACCACAGGAGGGCACAGCTGGCAGAGCTTTGGCTCTGAGGGCATTCCTGGCCACAGCCCTGCAGTGCCAGTGCCAGTCTGGGCTCTGCCTCGCCATCCTCAGCACAGGAGCAGGAGGCAAAAGGAAACATATCCTGTATTTGTAGCTGGCCAACTGAAAAATGCATTTTGTTGATGCTCCATGGAGGAAACAGCAACACTGGGCTGCTCTGCTAAGCATATAAAACACCTTTTGTCTTAAAATGTGGCCAACAGAGCTACAATGATCATGTCTGGTACCTTGGGGGTTTTCCACTGGGGGCTTGTCTTTGCAGACATTTCCATATACTCAGATATTCAAACTGGACCTTTCTCTATTCATACACGAGCCAATTTTCACAGGCTCAGGTGCAGTAATGGCTCAGATAGAAATTAAAATGGTGACAACAAACCAGATTTGCTTCAGCTCCCTCAAGAGCTCCTCCCAGCTGGAATACATTTCAGGTCTCTGTTAGTAAGAGTGGGTTAAACAGCTCAAAAAATATATATCTGGCCCAAAGATTTTCTGCCTGAGGCAGAAACAGAGCCAAACAGCAAAGCAATCATAATTCCCATTTGCAGGAAAGAATGACTTGCCTAACACCCCACAGGGAATCTGGAGTAGAACTAAACCTCAAAGCTGGAAAGCCCAGCTTGCTCCATCATCTGCCTGAGAAACATGGAGCAGACATGATACTGCTGTTTAAGGCTCTTTGAAATTAAAAGGATTTTGACCCCACATGGACTCATAGGTATTCAGCATCCATGAAAAATAAAAAGCTACATAAGAAGGTTAAGAAAGACAGAAAGAAAATGCATCTGTGTTTTATGGAGTTTGCTGAAATGGATTTCCCTTTTTTAACTATGCCGTGGAGCTCAGTAGGAAAGCTGATTTATTCTGTGAGTGCACAGCAGTTGCTCCCTGCTAGAGCTGCTGTTTAAGTTTAATTGGAATACACAGCATTTGTGTAATGTTCATATCATGGAGAACATTTAAGCAAAGCAGAAAGGCCCTTTTAGCTCAGCACACTTATTTCTGTTGTGATCCTGAGCACTGAACCCAAGTGGAAAGATGAACTATCAAATTATTTCTTTGCTGTCTGTTTTAGTCAGTGACTCCAGGGGCAGAAATGGCTGCTTGCAGAGGAGAAGAAAACCGGGCCAGGACTGGCTAACTCAGGGGACTGGCAATGGGATATGGAGCCTTTCATCCACAGGTTGTTGAATCCAGCACAGGGCTGTAGCAACGAAAAACTTATTCCCAGCGAATAGGGGTGCAATGGCCTAAGAGAAATCATTTAAATGGTTTCTGCTTCATACAGGCACTCACAGCAGAGAAATTATTGCTACAATTAGCAGTACTGCATAGCCATCAGTGATGTGGAAGCTTTTGGTGGTTTTTTACATGCCCAGAAACAGAATGGTGTCCCTGAAAAAATCCTGTAATGATTATTTTGACCGAGAACATTTTTCTTAAGCCTAAAGATTTGGAGATCTTTTTTGCATTTTTATCATTATTTTAGTTTTATTTAGGCCCCTTTGGTAGTTTTCTTTGCCTTTCCCCATGCTATAAATCAGAAGATTAAAGTCTTCTCCAAATGACTTTTCCTAAAAAGTAATTTGCACAAATACTGTGAGGTGAAAAAGTGCACCCTGTCCAAAACAGAGCCTTCTACTGTTAATGTATTTGCATTTGGCTCAAACATTAAACACAAAGTATTTTTAACTGAAAACTTCCCATTTTCCAGGGAACCGAGTGGCATTTTTAGTTTAGGGTATTCATAATGTATAATGTATAATCTATAATCTCTAAAATCCATAGGATTTCAAGAGAAATTTTAGCAAATGTTACCACAGACTAACACCAATATTCGAGCATAAGGGCCTCTAGTGATTTTCTAGTGATTGGTTTAGTACCTACCATGAGCCTGAGAGGAATTTCCTGCAGGATCTGGGAGCCAGGGACAGGGTGGCCGTCAGGACACTCGTGCCCTGCTGCAGTGTCCACTCCCCTGTCACACCTCGATGCTTTTGTTTGCCACGGGACCACAGAGGGGCCTGAGGCAAAAAGGACATTTAAAGGTCATCCAGTCCAACAGCGATCAGGGACATCTTCAGTGGGATCAGACCCCTCGGAGCCCTGTCCAACCTGACCTTGAATGTTCCAGGGAAGGGGCATCCACTCTCTGGGCAACATGTTCTACTGTTTCACCGCCTTCACCCTGAAAAATTTCTTCCCTACACCTAGTTTGAATCTCCCCGCTTGTAGTCTGAAACCTTGCCCCCTGGTCCTATTGCCACAGGCCCTACAGAATGTCTGTCCCTTTCCTGCTAATGTTTTCACTTTCTGTGACTGACTCTTCCCCCAGTGGAGTGACTCTGCCGTGCTTTACCCACGGGGCAGCAGCCTCCTCCAGAAGCCCTAAGCTGCACTAACATACCCTCCTAAAGTGGGAAGTATGAGCCAAAACCCCACCCTGACACCAAGCATTCAGGAAGGCTGAAGCCAGGGCTGGATTCAGGCAGATATATTCCTGTTTCATCTTGTATCCCAGTTAATGTTTCCGATTTTATCAATCTCATTATGCAGGAGCAAGCGTCACAGCAGAGGTCACACACTTACTCACAGTTTAACAGTTAAAGACATGCTTGTGCTAAATAAATTTGTGCAGTTGCATTGTGAAAATTCTACGTTCAATAGGTCTCATCAGATGTTGTTGCCCAGATTGGTTTAATAGCATGTTCAGCCACAGAACTAAACATGCAAGGGCAGCAGTTCAAGAGCTTTTTCCACTTTGGTGGTACGTGTAAGGTTTCTGCAGTTAGAAAACTCACATACACACATGCTCACTGGATTTCTTTACTGACTAAAAGAAGGTCTCTGCATATTTATGGTAGCAGTTCTGTAAAGTATTCTGAACATTATGCGATTTAAAGCCTTATGACTACCTAAGTGTAAGATTATTTTTTGAAACAAAATTACAGCACACACTCAGAACATGCAAAGGGATTGTTGAAAAGCTAGCAGCATATGACAATAAAAATGCAATTATGTCTGTGAAACTTCATGTGCTTCACACTACAGAGTGTTACACAACATCGCTAAGGATATGTTACATAGATAGTTAGAATTTAATTTGGAACTATAACAGATTCCTGAGTCCATAACAGTCACTCCAGCATTCCCTTTAGGTGCATCCACAATAATGCCTTTCCTATTTTGAAATAAGATAGCAATCACAAAAGAGACAAGCTCTAGTGCAGTATATGAATGGAAACCCAAGGCTTATTTCTAGAAGATGTAGGACTATTAAAGAAGCTGGGATTTTGTAAAGGTTAGGCTTCACAATTCTGCCTTTTGATTATCTTGCAATAAATGGCCCATTTATTTGAACTTTTAGGGGGTGTTTTCACATATTAGTTAGGTGCACAGTGTAGTTTGACCTATAATTCTCAGCTCAGCAGCCAGGCATATCTCATACAGCCAGTGCTCCTCACATTTAGCTCTGGCTGTAGAACTGCCAGCTCTGGTGTAGGAGGCAGTTAAAGCACTGTGGATAAAAATCTGGTCCCAATGCAGCAAGCACCATGGCTTTAGAAAAACAGACATTATACCATATATCATGTAATTGTATTCCTGTAGTGAGGAACAAACAAAAAGTATCTCAATGAACTATAGAGGCAATTAAGTTAATTGCTATCCTATTTTTTAAGAGAACACTATCCTTTCCAAACCATCAGAGCAATGATTCTTTTTCTGTTCTAAGCTTTGTAGGATGACTGTAAAAATCTACAGGAAATCACTGACTTTGATACAGAAGACAGACTGAGGGCCATGACAGAAGTAGAGACTTTTCTTTATCAAATTGATACCTGCACCAATTTACACAACCATCCAACATATCCCTTCAGTTCCGTTTTTGCTTTCCTGGTGTGAGGGGCTGCCACAGAGAGAGGATGGAAGAAGTTCAACCTCAGCAATGAGAACTGAAAAAAGCCACAGCAACCCATCACATCACACTTCTGTCAGTCCTAAGAGTCAAGCTGAAAAGCCTCTAAGCTTGGTAACACCTGTCCTACATAGCAAAGGCACAGGTTTAGGGGGTGTCTGAACATCCCATCCCAGGGAAGCAGAGGCTGAACTCCCCCTGCTCACCTGCAGCCTCCTGCAGACACCTGCCCTGCTGGGGCAAAAACCAGCCTGACACCAAAGGAAAGGCCCAGAACAGGAACTGAGAAGTCCCATCTTTGCCGGGGTCTCCCCCGGGTCACCCTGTTCAAAACTGTAGGATTCAGAGCTCAGCCTGGACTGTGCTGCTCCCAGAGGTTTATAGACAGGGATGGTGGGACAATGATGAACACCAGCAGCTTTTTTTTCCAAAATGGAATTTAAATAACCTGGGACATAAAGGAAAATTTGGGGAAGTCAAATCACGGTTGAAGAGGAGTGACTGCTTTGCCATGTTTCTAACAATATCAGCGAGGAAGCAGGAGAGGAAAAGCAGAGGAAGGTAATCTCCTGGAGTAGTTATGGGTAGCCAACCTCCCCCCCCACTTTCCTGCTCCCAGAATTGCACCTAGCTAAAAATTCTCCACAGCCACAATGACTGTAACACGCCCTGAAGCTCCTCAGACCTCAGCCAGCCTACTCAGAGAATTTTCACTGGTGACACACTCTGTGTCTTTCTATAGCCTGTTTTCCTCATTCTTGTGCCACAAGACACATCTCAGCCTGTCCTGTTGAGAGGTCCCCAGGCAGCTGCAGGCAGCTGACACTGCAGCTGCAGCATCTGTCAGGGTGGCCACACGAGCTTCTTCCTTGGAAAACATCTGCTCCCTGGGACAAGAACAGTTCTGCTCCTGCTGCTGCTGCTGCAAGGCCTCCAGAAACCTGTGCAGAGGCTGCAGTAATTCACAATTCAGTTGATACAGCTGGAAAATAAGGGAATGCAGTGATCCAGCCTCCAGCTGGATCAGACATATTATAGACAATTGTATTTGTAACAATGGTACACCATAAGAATGGCACACCATTCTTCTCTAATTCTTTTAGAGAAGAAGAAAGGTGAGGCTACAGCCTTTCTCTGAGTCTCGTCCTGCCACGCTCAGTTTCTTTAATCACACAAAATCCAGATATCTCATACATAACCCCTTCTATTTCTCTCCCATTCTTTTGAGTCTGTTTGTACCTAGAATCCTTTCATTCTTTTTTCTCTATGTTCATTTTCCACTAAATATTATTCTTCTGTGTAACTGTAATACCCAGTGAATTAAGTAATTTACATTAAAATGGATACACAGTGGGTTTACTGTAAGAAACACTCCCCAGACCAATATATGGCACACAACTCTCACACTTTCAGTAGGTTGCAAGGCAATGGTTTAGTAGGCATTGGCTCTAGAATACTTTGCCTATTAGCTCACATATACATGTTCTTCTGTTAATTATGACAGCACAGCCAAATGAGAACATGGCCACTCTATTCCTCACTGATACCCTGCAAGGAATGCAGCTGGAGCAGGATGTTAGCCATGGGGTACAAAACTGGTCATAACACTCATCACTTTTGGAGAGGTAAGAGAAATGGGACTGAAAATCCTTAATTTTTTTTATAACGCTGAAAGGAAGAGTATTGAGAGATGAGATGAGATAAAACGCCACAGTTGTAAGGAATTAATGATACATGAAACTGTAGCTTTCTGCTCTCTAAGTGATCCTGTAAGAGGTATCAAACAAAGGTCGGGAGAGCAACAACTGGAAAGCCACAAAAATGGAGCAGTTAGGGAGAGAGAAAAAAAGCACACAAGAATGTCACTACCTATCTTTGTTAAAACCCCACACCCAAGTGTCTAATTGCAAGTGTCACACCCAAGTGCCAGTCTCCTTTGATCCACACTGCTGTCTGGAGCTGAGCAAGCCATCATTTTACTGGGATTCTTTTCTTGTCAATAGGAAAATACCTCGAAAGCAGGGAAGTTGTGCACATTGACTAGAAAATCCTCTGGTGTTTCAGCATTTCCCACTTTGTACCTGCCAGGCACATGCAGCAGGAGTGTCAAAACAAAGTATGAGCATCTAAGAATTCTTCATGGATTTCACATTTGGGGAAACAGCCACCATTTTCTGATGCATGCAAACCTCATTTTAGAGAGCAAAAATGGTATTGATTAATACCATTTAATTTAATACCATTAATTAATGTGTGTTATTAACCATACGTGTGGTGTGGTCTAATCCTGGCATCCCAGGACTGCAGGCAACAGGCATGGTCCTGAATTCAGGACTTCCCTGTCTGACACAGGAGGGAATACTTGGCAGGCTGCTGCTGTCAGCCAAATAAGCCTGACATTATGTATGCCTTAATTTTATCTTATAGTAACAGAAAGAAAAACAATAGAGCTATAGGTTGGGTGAAGTACAGTCAGACACCCTGAATTTTCCCCTGATATATACTTAATACAAGAAATAACAGATATATAGCAGCTGTAAGAGTCACTTGCTTATAATTAAGTATTTATGATTTCATCTCCTTGCCAATTTTAAAATGCAGGCTAAAGAAGGCAAAACATATTAATCTGATACACAGAGCTTTTGTTCGGAAAAATAAAATCTCTCTTTACAAAACCTGCACAGCCATCTAAAATACTGTTTACTTCCCTCTGCAGTTCTGTTTAATATGTATTTGGGACTAGAACATACCATTTAAATCCTGACTCTCAAATGCAATATTCTTCTGCCTGTTACTTGAGGAAAACAGAAATTTTTGCACAGAATCAAAAAATGGAAGGTCATGACATTCTAGTGGGCTTTCTTTATGGTTTATGAAACCCTTCATTAAACTTTTAGAAGCCAGAACCCTGAATGGCTTTGAGAGAAAGCAAAAAACCTCAGAGTGCTTCTGGGGAACATCACCTGTAATTTATTCACTTTGAATGCTTTTTATGGTGCAGCTCAAGACAGATGCATGACACGATTCCAACATCCACAAACCCAGGGCATTAAGTAATTGAATCCATAACCAGGAGCTGGTAAATGGGTAGTCTTATGAGTTATTCTGTAAGTGTGACATGGAGAACAGCTTGCTTCACAATCATTATTTTACTGTAGTGCAGAAATCACATAATGAGAACTTCATGCTGTTAGGATCCTAAGCCTTGATTGTTAGAACATTTCAGTCATATTAAAAAAATGATATATTGGAAGCAGATAGGAAGAAAAACAGTAATTGGAAGCTCAGCAGTGGGTTAAAGCCACAATTTATTTACCATTTCCCTTGCATTAGATGAAACATTAACGGGATTATTAATAAAGATTCTGTATTGAGTTTCTCACACAGCAGCAATGTGTCATCCTATTCTGCTGCCAAAAGCATGTCAGAATAGTTTTCTTAAGGCTGCAGAGAAATCTTACCTAGTCTAAAATTACTGAAATATGTTAATTTTTATAGCTGCTTGAATTAGTACATGACCTTTAAAATAGAGAGGCAAAAACCATTCATCCATTTGATGATATTGATTTCTTGGTTACACAAGGTGCATGCATTAAGGAAATCAAATTACAAATTAAAATTCAGCACAGTTTTATTAAAAATCAGGTGTTGATGAAAAGTGATTCTCTTTACAAGATGCTTTTCTAATTTCCATTGCGTTTGCTGTCACCAACTGCAGTCATTAGTCCCTAGAAAAGCTGGGATTATTTTTGGTCATGCAGTTACAATTCAGAATTTTCATGGTTTTTTGCATTACTTCGCCATTTAGTTGGGAATACCTGATTCTCTGATCTGTGACATTAAAAAAAGAAACCTGTCCTCCTTCAGCTGTTGCTCAGGTGCTCAGAACAACCTCAGAAATGGGAAGGGGGAAAGTGGACCAAGGGGTAGCCTTTGACCTCTGCAAAAGCAAGCAAGTTTGGTTATGGTAGCAGAACATGTCTTATCAATTCACCTCTTTGCCAGTTGAGCTTAAAAGACAGTTCACTACTTCAGGATAAAGAAAAATAAAAATATTCCTCTTAAAAATATCTCAAGTAAAATCACTCAGATTTTTGGCAATTTCTCAAGGTAGATACTTCATGGCTTCTATTTTTAAATTCCCGACATGAAATAATTATATAAAGTATTCATTTTAATAGTTCATAGAGCAACTGGAAGACAAGTTCATAAAAATAATGTGTGTATGACAATTAAGTATATAAAATCTCCCATAATTTTCAGAAATTCCCAGTTCATTTGCTCAAAGGAGAAATGTACTATGAATAGCTTTCTATTTGCTACTTTTATGTATTTTTGAATATACAAACACCTTTTTTTTTTAATAAGTAATATACCTTAGGTCAGTCTCAGAACACTGACTTTAAACACAAATCCAGCTGCTGCAGATTAGACGAAAAGTCAGAAAAAAATTAACAGGAGGATTTCTGATCTCAGGTTAGGGAGGAGATGGGAGCAGCTTGCTTTGAAATTATTATTTTCCTGCAGAGTAGAAATGGCATAATGAGAACTTCACACTGCCAGAAGCTGTAACCCTTGATGGCTGGAATACAGCTGTCACATTAAAAATGACACATTGCCAGTAGAGTGGCATAGCTGCAGTGATCACAGACCTCACATCTGTCCTGCACTTGCCCAGATAAGGAGCTTCTTAGTGCAAGTCTAGGCCAAAGTTAATGAAATTATTTAATATGCTTTATTGCAACAGGGTTGTTCAAATAAGTCAATGGAAAGGTACATTAAAACTTATAATTACAATTGACAATAGAAAAAAATTGAAAACGTATTGTTCTAGCAAATTGTCCCTAAGAAACCATTGCACAGAACTACAGATAGTTTAACCACATTGTTCAGTTGTATCTATAGACTTTAAAGATAAATGCTTAAATAAAACCAAAGAAAATGATTGTCATCAGGACACTGATTAGGAAAAACAGCCTTACACATATCTTCAATGCAGATCATATATCTACATGAATTGCACATTTCTTTATGAAATCCTATTCCTGTGAGCGCGAGCCAGGTGATCTTCACTGCATTTCAATTCTTTATTATACCACCCCAAATAATAGCGAGCAGAAGTGACACTTGCAAGCCTGGAACTACAAACAGGCCTGCAGCTACCAACAGGAAGAACAGCTGGCCACACACTGAGCTATTCTGGTCCAAAATAAGAGCAAAGCCCTTTCACTGCTGGTACCATCTACTCAACAAAACACTGCCTTATGTAGGAACTTCCACATTTCAGGAGGAGGAATAATGTGTGGAAATTCTACCAACCAGTATTTCCTTACTGACAATATCTTCATTGACATGAATGTAGCAACTTTCAATGTTTGGATATGCTTGTCTGTCTTGAGGGTGGTACAATCTTTAGCTCTGGGGATAAATACCTTATAGTGAGAACCCAGGCAGAATTCATTTGAAGTCTTTCTTGTCACTCTAAAGACTTCAGGAAGCCAAGCAAAACCCTCATTATACAATTCAAAATGATCTAAGAAGTTCCTTGATACTGCAAATATTACAGAAAATCCTAGAGCAAGTCAGATTACATTGGATTAAACAGAGAATCTTTGTAGAGCCTCAGCTGAGTAGACAGCATCTTCATGTCAGTTATTCATTAGATTTGGTTGTTTGGTGTTTTGGGTTGGGTTTTGTTTTGCTTTGGTGTTTTTTCTTTGGGAGGTGAGGGGGTGGCCCCCTCTTTCTCAAGAAAAGAAAGAACTTCACTGCTGGGATTCAACCCCAGCCAGCAACAAAGCTCCACACAAGGATTACTCACTTCCTCCACCCACGGTGGGACCAGGGGGAGAACTGGAAAATAAAAAGGAGAAAACCCATGGTGGAGATAAAGTCAGTTTAACAGGTGAAGAAAAGCTGCCCACACAGGCGAAGCTCAGCAAGGAATTCATTCCCTGCCTCCCATGGGCAGGTGCTGAGCACCTCCATCACACACAGCGGTGACTGGGAAGGCAAACGTCATCACAGCCATTGTTCCCCACCTTCCCCCTGTTCCTCAGAGTTACATGACCCTTGGGTCACTTGGGGTCAGCTGTGTCCCCTCCCAAATTCTTGTGCACCCCTAGCTTACTCCGTGGAGAGTGAGGGACAGCAAAGGCCTTGACTTTGTGTAAGCCCTGCCCAGCAGTAACAAAAACATCCCTGTATTTCAACACTGATTGCAGCACAAAGGCAAAACACACCCTCACCCTGGCTACTGTGAAGAAAATTGACTGAATCCCAGCAAAATTCATAATATTCACTAATTAACATTTGGTGACAGAAGAAGAATTATTAGGAAGGTTCTGGCTGAGTTCAACAGAGGCAAGTTAAAAGCAAGCAGCAATAAGGAGAAGGAGAATAAGGAATGCCACAGGTCAAGGAGGGGTGTGTGTTATTATGGGCTCCTGGCTCTGTGGCTGAACAGGAACACCAGGAAAAGAAAACAAACTGGACACTGCGATGGGCAGAATGTTACCAGAGCTCTGGGTTGCCTGTTTCTATTTGCTTGTGGTTTGGTTTTTTGGTTTGGGGATTTTTTTCCGGTTTGTTTAGTTTTGCTTTTGTTTTTTTCAGCCTTTGTATTAACTATTTAAAATGTGAGTAGGACACGGAAGCCTTTCTAGAGTGAGCATTCTGGTTTTACCATGAGCCCTGGCCAGAGGCAGTGGATGATGTGGTGCACCTGTGCAGACTCACGCCTGCCAGACTTTGTGTCTCGAGGGGGGATAGAAAAAGAGGGAATAAATAAACAAAAAGAGAAATGCCCCATGTGTCATATTGACAACCTTGAGCAATCAAAAACCATGAGTCAGACTCAAAAGTACCATAATTTTAGTCTAATATAGTCAACAGAGCTGAAGTAACAAAATGACAAATCTGATTAATTTTTTAATGTTCTCAGAGGGCCTTTAGAGCCTATTTTCCTGGCAACTCATTTCATTTCCCAAGTGATGCTAGCATAAGAAGAGGCAGAGGAAAATCACCTCATAAAAGCATGAATAGAAATACTGCCTTTCCCAGTGACCTGCAATATTTTGAGTTCCCCTACTGAGGAATACAGCAGATTATGACTTGGCTTTACAGCTTTATTAAACTCCATGAGCACTGACTGGCATGAAATCATTTACAGGAGCAGCAGCATTAGAGATTTCAGTGATAAAACCCCACAGACATCCTTCAGTTGAAGCTCTGCTTCCATGTTCCTCACACACCAAGGAAAACTGCAAATACCTCGGGTACCAATTCCTCTCCTCCTGCCTGTAAAAGAAATACCAGGCTTCATGGAAGGAAAAAGAGAAATGTAGCTGACCTTGCAGCTAGGTATCTCCATGACTTGCAAGAGGGATGGGAGGAGCTAATACTGAAAATATCACATACCTTGTGAGGCAAAAGGTCATTTACCAAATGTAAATGGGGAATTTGGTCTCCATGACAGAGCTCGAAGCCCATGGGAGTTCAGTGGATTCACTGAGGAGTAGATTGGACTTGTGCACCTGAGCAAACAGTTCAGGAGATGCCCTAGAACTGCTTTAAGAAATACAGAACTAAGTTTTGCTCTATGGCATTTTTTTTGCCCAGATTGAACAGTTAATTGGACAAAAAGCTAATAGTTATGATTTGGGTAGGTACAACCAGATAGGGCAGACAGCTTTCCCAGTCTTTGGAATGGTAGCAGGCAACAGCAAGCTTGTTAGTCTACTGTTCATAGAAAAGTTCCCTTTTACAACAGAGTCTCCTGATTTTCTAAACAAATATATTTATTTCTTTGTACATACTTATCTAGAGTGAGTGAGTACTATGTGCAAAGCATCTCAAGCCTCCTCATGATAGTTTGTCTGTCTCCCTACAGTTTGGCACTAGCTCAGATAACCACTGAATAATTTTAAAAACACCAACACCTAATAAGATGAAGGAAGAATTTCTGTAGTTCTTGTACTGTTGTAACATGAACATATTAACACATGTGGAAAGAATATACATACTTGGGTGTAACTACATTAATTTTCAAATAATTTGGGCTTTAACCATTAGCAGGTACAAAAAAAAGAGAAAGCTTCATGAAGTGAGGAAATTCACCTCAACTGTGAATTCAGTCACTGTGATTTTAATGGATATGAAGTGATTTCTGCCAGTACAGACTTAGCTCACTGAGCAGTTTCATATTTGCAAGCTTCATTAAATACATACACTTATAATTTATAATTTCCAATTGCAGTGAAAACAGAGATAATTTTAACACCACCCTTTTTAAAATAGCTCAACTTATAGCATCAAATTGAGTCATGCATTGCCAAATAAAAAGAGTGCTATCAGTCTTTATTTGACAATGCTGGTAGAACAAAGCAGTGCCAAGCTCAGAGCACGAAGCTGCTGAGAGGCCTGCAGCTATTTATGGGGAAAGCCGGCAGTCATGGAATTTGTTCAGAAATTGTTTAAAATGTGACAAAGGGAATTAAGGTTAAACTCCATGTAAGAGAGAGTATTTTTTACAGTTTATGTTCCTATTACTTTATTTTTCCTATATTGAAGGTAGAGGTTATCTGGGCAACAAGATTTAACAAAGATAGAAAAAAATAAATGGATGTATTTCCAATGGTTTTTTATTAGGCCTTACCAAAGAGTTTAATAAGTTGAATTTTACTATTAATGCAATTGAAAATGTAATGAGTTTCTTAATTTATTACTTCACAAGACTTCAATTATAGAACAATAACATAAGCTGCACTCTAATTGCCTGAGTATGTCTGAAGATGACAGTGTGTTTAGGCTTTCACTTGAGCATCTAATCTAAATATATTAACAAATAGCACAAAAAACATTGCAGTTATTCAAAGAGACATTGCAGAATTAATTATTTTTTGTGACAAATAAAACCATTCCATTAAAGCATTGTGCTTGCTGTTATATTCCACATTGTGGTGGGGAATTCCCAAGCTCTTTGCTTAATATTAATACAGTTCTGTGGCCCTCTTGAGAGCTTGTTAAGAAAGATTTTTCTCAGTAAACCAATAACCTGGAACAAGGCTGAGCTGGTAGCACCATGGAGCTTTAGGGGCTGGGGCAGGTCCCGAAGGAGCTCAGCTCTTCGGGGCGCGCCTGCAGCTGCAGACAGGTCCCTCCTCAGAGCCAGAGCCTGCCCTTTGCCCTGTCCCACGACACCTTTTCTTGGATGACTTTCACACCCGTTTCAAAACATCCTGGGTTCTGCAGTTTCCCAGAGGTCGCAGTGCTGGTGTCCTGCGGGTGAGAGCCCTGGATCCAGCCGGGACAGCTCCGTGCCCTGCCCCCAGCTCTGCGCTCGGGGCCCTCGGCGCTCAGCCCTGCCCGGGCTCTGACCTCACCTACCAGGCCACAGACCTCAACACAGCTCCTCACCAGCAGACAAGGGCCAAGGGGTCTTTTTCACATCAAACTCAGATTTTTGAAACGTATCTCCCATTATCCCAAACAAAATTTTCCTATCAGATAACATTCAGAAAATATTTATATATAACGGTTTTATGCTCTTTCGTGACAGTTTAATAATATTGTTAGCTACAAACTTTTTACAATACAGAGGAGTTGATATGTTAGCTTGTTTTTTTAATTGCCCGCACTGTTTTCTTCACAACAAAAAATACACAAGGAAAGTTAGAACACAATATTACATTAACAGACTGAGTGGGTGGGTTGGTTGATTTGAAGGTTTTTAAATATATTGACAGTTCTGAAAGTCATAAAAAATATATTCCAGAAAATGCCATTATAAGAGAAACTGAATATTCCTAAAGTGAGAACTTCTTAAATTAATCTGATGTTTTCATTTCATGAAAACTTACACTCTAAGCTTGAATCAAAATCCTGTTTTCACCGGGATCTAAACCAAAAAAAATGTAGCAATTTTTTATTTTGTCCTTCGGAAGAGAGCTTTGCTGTTTAATTACCTGTACATTTGCACCTTGTCACCTGGAATAATATTATTCATAAATTTGAATTGTTATTATGCCTGTCTGCCAGTCTTCCCATCAGGTGGTGGTAAAGTTGGGGCAGACCCAAAAGTTTCGGAGTTCAAGTAAATTCCAGTCCAACTCAAATCAGCTACTGTCGTGGTTTCAGTTTTAACCAGACAGAAAACTATTAATTTGGGTTGCCAATTTTAAAAAAGGAAATTCTGTAATCAAGAGCAAAGCAGGCTTAAACTTGAAAAGGACGGACTTTATTAACTAACACAAAAAGAAAGAAGAAGAAAAAAAACACTCTAAGAATTAGAATGAAACCCTTCAAACATTCTTCCTCTATTACCAAAATTTCTTTCATTCTCATTAACAACATACAGAAATTACATTTAGAAACTTTCAGTCAGTTTTTTCAATTCTAGAATAGTCTTTCTTCAATTCTTCTAGGGATTGGAGTATCTTTTACTCGCTATGGAACTAAAAACTGAAACAAAACAAGACAAAACAAACTTTCCATGATAACAGCTGCCCGGAAACATTTGTATCATGAAATTCCTCCCATGTTCACAGCTCTTTAATAGCTGTACTTCTGGGCCATAATCGATTCATGGGGTTTATTTTTTAAAGACAAAACTGTTCAACAACAAAGGTTCTCTTCTTTATCTTCTTCTCTAGGACAAAATTTCCATTTCTCTGTTTAAATTTCTCAACAATTACAGTCACTTTAACACTGGCTTTTTCAATACTGTATTCCTTTGCTCAGATTTACAATTTGAACCATTTATCTCCCCACATTCTTTTATGGTTTAAAGGAAATTGTCTCATTATATTATAGTCCATCACCATAGCTTATAAAAGATTTTAATGTAAAAAATAAAACAACTCCTTATCTACCTTCCACTTAAAGTATCACTTTCAATTTCTGACTGTAAATATCCTTATGCAGTCTCTCTATGTGTCTTCACTCTGTCCTTTCTTTCACTCCGGAGAGGATAGAAGTTTTCTGGTTTCATCTGAATATTTAAAGAGTTCACAAATGCAGCAGTTATGCCAAAAACAGTCAGGTAATATATTTTAGATATATGACCTGCTGGACTATACTGGACTATGCTGGACTACATATTTTAGACCATGCTGGACTATGGAGCTGCAGAACCGTTCCTGGCAGCCGCAGCTGGCTTGATTCTTGCGGCTGGAGAGAGAGGGTTAATAGATTCTTCTTTCCACCCCTCGGTCTCATCAGGGTTAAATCAGTCCAGAGAGAACTCCACTCAGGAAAGCCATCCCCGCCCGGTCTCAGCAGTGTGATCTCTCGTGGCTCCGGGACAGCCCTGAGGAGCTCTCCCACCGGCCGTGCTGCTGGGGAGGGTAGCTCGAATTCCATCAGCCAGATATCAGCGGCCTGGCTCGGCCCCGCGATCTTTTTCCCCTTCTCAGCCGTGCTCGGCCCGGCCCGACTCCCCCCCAGCCCCTGAAGGCCGTGGGGGGGAGCGGCCGGCAGCGGCTGTTCCGTGTCCCAGCCAGAAACCAAGAGAGAGCTGATTCCCGCATTCGCATTTAAAAGGTGTATTCGCAAAGGCGTACCCACGCTTTCATTGGTTTTATCAAGTGTCAGTAATATACATTGGCCAATCACGGCCAAACTACTACAGCTACTCACATAACATCCATTAACTCTCACAATGAGAATTGCTCTCTCCAGTAGGACAACTGGCAGCTTTTTTAAAGGTCCCAGACCTATGTGGCAAAAAGGAGCAGACTTCTGAAATTTCTGGTTGCTGAAAGGTGTGCATCACTTTCTCATTGTCCTGTCTACGCCATCAGACCACTTATTGCAAGAACACAAAAACTCACTGCAAGTGATCTGAATGGCACGTGGCAGTTCCTTCCTGAGGAAACAATCAATGCTTCAGAATTTTACATGCTTTGTTGGTGAAGCTAAGTGATCTGGAAGGCTGTGAGGGACCAGCACGTTCCGAGCCGGCGGCTCAAACCGCTGGCCACCGGCGAGCGCAGCGGGGCTCTGGGCAGAGGGGTGAGCACCCAGCCCCGAGGGGGGGACCAGCCGGGCTGGGGAGAGGAAGGGAAGAGGCCCATCAGAAGCAGATGCTGCCAGGTGGGACAGGGCTTGCACCAGGGCAATGCCCTCCCCGCACAGCTGGCTCGGCGCTGGACACCGCCCGGGGAAGGCGCGGGACACTCGCCCAGGGCTGCAGGTTTGCATGCCCTCGCACGGGCCCAGCCGGCCCAGCCGCGCCGCCAGGACACGCAGGCCGCGTCGGAAGGGGCCGCGAACCATCAGAGCCCCCCAGAGTGTCCTCACAGTGTGACATCAGACAGGGTAAAACTCGCCCCGGGGGAGGTACCTGGGCGTTCACCCAAACCTGAACCTGCAATGACCCAGGGAATTTTGCGTTTCCTGGGCTTCCCCCACCCCCAATGGATCAAGACTTTGGCCACTTTCACCATCACTTCAACAAATGGACACGGAAATGGCAATGATCATACTTTGTCACTGGATCCACAGATGGTGGCTTTTCTACTCTTCTCCTTTCTGTCTCTCCTTTTCTTTCTTTCTTTTCCTAACTTCTCCTCCAGAATATATTGTAAACCAGATTAGAAATCCTAGTCAATGCCTTAGTGAGCGCCTCGCTGTGCCTGGATGTGTTCAAGTTGGCTAAGTTTGAGTTTGCTAAGTTTAAGTTTGCAAAGTACCTTATTTTTGATGTTGGTATAAATTTTGCCAAATAACTTATTCTACCTTAATGTTCTAAACCTGGCAAGTTAAAGTTTGTTATTGAACCTCCTGAGAATTTTGTACAAATTTCAAAGTAAGTCAAACATTTACCCATTGAGAGGATCAGAGCTGTGAATGACTAATGATATCTAACATGGCTTAATTTCCTATCAAGACAAGCAAAGTGTTTCTGTCATTCAACGTACTGATTTTTTTAATTTTTTTTTTTTAAGAGGGCAACTTCTGTTTTTTACAGTCAGGCTCAGAGTTTGAGGAAGGTGAGGAGAAGAAGGATGTCATTTATGAGCATCAGAATTCAAACTGTCTTCCCTGGCCTGCTCCTTTCTCCTCCCTCTAAAGACATAGAGGAAGAACATGAGTAGAAGTAGTTGCAGGGTCTAACAGTGCCATTTGTCACTGCCAAGATTCATCAGTGATACAGGATTACAAGAGGGAACAACTGAAAGGTTAAGGATTTATCTAGAACATCTGAAATGGATATTAAACTGTGATTTATAGCAAAGTGATTAATGAAAATTAGTGTTTTCTGTCTTAGCTACTGTAGTACTGAAAACAAAGAAACTTGTTCCCTTTCCAGGAGCCATAATTGACCTCTTCACTTGCTAGCAACACTTGGAGCAGGTACATATGTTAAACATTTTGTATTTTGACTTTACTGTGCAGAAATTTAGACAAGAAAATAAATATGTTCACAGGACTGGAGTGCTGTAAGCACAGAGGCAGTGACTTCTGGAGATGACTCAGAAAAACAGGTTTCAATGTCTAAATGTTGTTCACTGCCTGCTGAAACTGAGACCCCCTGAGCAATAAAAAATTTCATAAAAGCTCATAAAGTCAGTTTTATTGGTTTTGTAGAGCGACGATCAGGATTTTCCTTTCAATATCTATCTGGTGACACGCTTTTTGAAAGAGTTACAGGCTTGCAAAGTTACAGGAGGTATTTAAAAGTTCAGGAGTGGCTGGGGGGTGCACGGTGGTGCCAGGTTAATGGTTGGACTCAGCAATTGCAAAGGATGTCTCCAACCAAAACAATTCCTGTAAAGATCAGTGGAAAACTAACAGCCCATGAGCAGAGGGGCTGCGAGCCTGACACCCCCTGCCCCTGCTGCTTGGAGGGGCCACTGTAACTCGGGGACAGACGGGCGAGCTGCACGAGCTGACTGAGCAGGACCGAGCCACAGAAAAACCCGTCTGCTCTGGCTTTCAGCACAGAACCCAGCTATGAACTGCACCAGGTTCGAGAAGAATACCTTTTTTTTTAAATATGAGATCTCAAACCTGAAGTTTTTTATGTATATTAAAAATAACAGCTTCTGCTGTAGAAAGGAAGAAAAACATTATTATTTCCGTGTTGCTTTTTGCCATAAGTGTACTTTCTCTATTTTAACTTCTGAATGTGGACACTAAAAATCAACTAAAACATTTTCTGCTCCTGTTAAATTATGTTTAACAAGATTTGAGTTCTTAGTGCTGTAACTTACTATCTAAAACACTATAAGAGAATTTTAGTTCATTTAACATAACATCTATTTGGAATGAAATCAGCAGTATTCTTACAAAAATATATGATAAAATGTGTTCATTACTATGTCACTCAATTTTGATAGAGGTGATGTATAGAAGGATGAAGTTCCTATTCAATAATTTTGAACTAGTAGTAGCATTTTACATGTCATGAATATCTGGATGTTTATTTGGTTAAAGGAGACATTAAATACAGATAAATATAATTAAACACAGTTGAAACAAACAGCATTCCTCACCTGAACCAGAATTTCTATATAACTTTATTTTAGTATTCAATAATTCTCTAATTCAATAACAAGTGAATCACGGTTCCTCAGTCCCTGCATAGATTTAAGTCAAAAGAAATCCCTATCTGGATTCCTAATTATTTGTAAGTTTATTGCTTAAACAAAGCCACATACAGTTAAGGGAAGGCAGAAAAGTATTCAAAACATTAGAAATCCTAATAGGCACTTCTCTTAAGATGTTTGCATACATTCATTTTTGGCTACTGTGATGCCTTTAGGGTGTTGACAGAGAAGAAAGAGAACCCTGAGAACAAGGGAGAATTTGTGCAAAGCAGTAAAACAGACTCGTTCCTTTTGGAGGACTCTGAGAGGAGATGGTTTAAGCAAAGATACTACAGTTTCAGATCTCTGTAATCTTATGTAACAGGCAGGGATTTCTTTGCATTATTTTACTGAAAAAGGTGAAATCATATTTTAAACTACTAAAACACATTTTAAAGAGTGTTGGTTATGCAGATTTTGAGATTATGACCAGAAAGTAGTATTTAAAAAAGAAAAACAGTAAAACTACTCTATATAACAGTCACATATCCTATCCACATCCAAATCTGTCTGAAACACTCTACAGAACCAAATAAAACTTACAAGCCCTGCACTAAAAGTCATTGAAGTGGTTCACATACACAATTCCAGGTTTCTTAAGTAACATTTCTATTCTCTACATCAGTTATTCCACTGTGGCACTCTAGGTGACATAGAATGTGAGGCCAAACAATTGGAAAATGATATTTGAAAATCTATCCTGTTAAAGGAGCATGCGCAGTAAGAGCATTGGGAAAATGTTTGTGTCAACAGCATGTCCATCATTGTTAACATATAAACACAGGCAGAGCTTGGTAGAAATTCCAAGACAAGTAAGGTGACACAAAACAAGACAGGAAAATATTTTGGGCAGAAGTTGGGGGGGGGGGAGGGGGGCAGGAAAAGTAATTTTGTTCAAAAGTACTGCCTGTGATCAGCAATTTAATTCTCAGCAGTTTAATAAGTTAAGGAGAGCACCCTTAGAATGTTTGCAGAGCCCTAACCAGTCCTGTTCTTGGTTAATCAGCTTGCAGGCATTGCACTCCTCTGAGAGGGCACATCCTTCCTGTTTTATAGCCGAGGAGACAGAGGCACAGATTTAGTAATGAACCTGAGCCTCCAGACCAAGCCAAGCCTGCCAAGCTCATAACTTTATGTTACACGGGCTCTGAAACCTCCCATGCTGCAAACTCTTGAAAATTAAGTCCATTTTAATACAATCAGCAAAACACAAAGTGATATTGTCTACCTTAATTAACTGTCATGGCTTTAACCTCAGCCAGTAATTAAGCACCACAGCCACTCGCTCACTTCCCTGCCCCCCTCCCACGGGGCTGGGAAAGAATCCAAAGAGCAGAAGTGAGAAAACTCGTGGTTGGGATAAAGCCAGTTTAACAGGCTGTCGTGGGTAACCCAAACTGTTACTGTATTCCACATCTATCTCTGCTCAAAATCGTTACTGTGTCTCTAAAGCCCGATGCCACGGTTGGAAATGGGGTCGGGGGTTGCTGGGATCCTTTTGAAAGCTGCAGGTCTCTTGAGCAGATCCACTCTGGCCTCGTGGACTTGGACTCGGGCAGAGTCGTTTGGCTGGCCTCCTGGGGCTCTGCTGCCTCCTGGGGCTTTGCTGCCTCTTGGGTTCATGACACACATCTGAGGCAGCATGGCTGAAAACTTCCCTTTTTGGGTTCTCTGTTGTTTTTAACAGGGGGCTGCTTTTCCCGGTCCTGGCGTGCCCCGGGCGAGTTCCGGCGGTGCGTGTGCCTGAGCCGCGGGGGGAACGGAGCGGCCCCGCTCCACCGCGGGCCAGGGCGGCCCCACAGCCCCGCTGCTGTGCCCTGCCGTCCCGTGCCGTCCCCTGCCGCAGGGAAGGCGCAGCCCCTCGCCGGGTTCCGGCCCTTTCCCGAGCCCCGGAGGGATCGGGGGACCGCGCTGAGCCATTTCCCCTCTGCCGTCCGAGCCACGCTCGGCTGCGGGAGTCACCCTCGTGGGGAAGGGGCGTTACCCTCCCTTGTGGGTTTGTCTTTGTACCCGGGGAGTTATTGAGCCCTGGCAATTTTGTATCTAGTGATCATTCACTCTTATTTTGGCTGGTGCTGTTTCTCCTGCTAGTAAACTGTTATTTTTTTCATTTACAGATATTTGTATTTAATTTCTTCTTATTGGTGGAAAGGTATCAGTTAGAACTGTAAGGGAAGGCAACTCGTTGCAGAGTTAAATTGCCTTAACCCGAGACACAGGCAAAGCCAAGGCCATGCACACGAGCAAAGCAGAGCAGAGCAAAGCAAAGCAAGGATTTCATTCCCTGCTTCCCACGGGCGGCTGAAAGTTCAGCGGGCCCCATCGGGTGTTAGCGGCTGCTCGGGCAGGCAAACACCATCAGCCCATCATCCCCTCTTCCCCCTGTTCCCACAGCTTTACACGCTGAGCACAATGGAGTGCCACACACCACGGAATATCTGGGTCGCTTTGGGGTCAGCTGAGTCCCCTCCCGAATTCTTGTGCACCCCATCGTGGTCTCCTCCATCGCAGGGCAAGGAACAGCAAAGGCCATGACTCTGTGTAAGCCCAGCCCAGCAGTAACAAAAACACCCCTGTATTTCAACACTGATTCCAGCACAAATGCAAAACACAGCCCATAGTAGCTACCTGGGAGAAAATTGATTCTATCCCACCAAAATGAGCATAGTAACAACCTCTGAAATTGCATGACCCATATATAACTACTTACTAACACTAGATTACTTCAGAATTTTTCTTCCATTAGTTCACTTCAAGACAATATCTGCTGACTTGTGATTTGACAAAATGTTTGTTTATTAAAACACACCATTCTGAAATACAAAATTAGGCACTACAGAAAAGATCTCTTGAGGATGCAGTGTTGCGAAAATATATTCACACTTTATGCCAGAGGTTCTGTATCTAAACTTTTAGGATATTATAGCTTCTCTGTAAAAATAAAGCATGCAATGAATCATTCAGTCTTTCAGCAAGCTCCCCAAGCTAATCCAGCAGCACTAGGCTGGCAGCTGGGCTCAACACATGAGCAAGAAACAAGCTTGCTAAAGACCACACTGCCTGTCTTTCCCACAGTGTATTTCTCTTATTACAAATATAGTTTGAAAGCCTGGCCTGAAGTGTCTGACAACCACCAAGGAAATCACTCACATTGCTTCTTCCAGCACTTGCTGTCAATAGATTGGCAATTTCCACCTTCCTTAATGGGGGAAAAAAAAGAAAATTATGTCAAGTAAGAGGCTGGAATCTCATCTGTTTACAAGCAAAATTTGAATCCGTAGCTCTGTTTAAGAGGTACTAGTTTGAGACCAGATCAAGATTACTATAATTTTAAGTATTTCATTTTATTAACGTAACATATTCTTCTTATAAGATTACCAGCCCTGCACCTCATACAAAGCATGCAAGTGAAAATGCACGTTTCTCAAGCTCCTCTGGGTAAAATTGGCTTGAGAGATTCTCTGAGGAATATGCCCTGAAGAATTTCATTTTTGTGCAAGCAAACCAAATACACAAGAAGTTATGAGAAGGGATTTGAGACCATGCTACTATGCATTTTCTCAAAGTAAGTGGAATCTTTATGTTCTGAATAGCAAAAAGTATAGAAAAGCTATCTGAAATTGCATGAGATGTGCCTCTGCAAGTTTCAGTTCATTTCAGCTCCACAAAGAAAGTTTAGAGCATCGTTGAAAAGAGAATCTGAGATTGCATGAAAAGCATAAACCCAATTCCTGCCAGAAGGCCTTTGTCGCCTTCAGATGAAAAAAATCTAAAAGGGGTAAAAAGCAGCAAAGCTGGATTTGCATGAGGAAATAGAGACAGACATTTAAATTCATTCTAAAGAATGATGCAAAACATTTTTATTTCTTTGTCCTTATGGTTTCGACATCTTCACTTTTTGGATAATTAAATCTTTTCCTACAGAGATTTATGACAGTTTTGTAAGTGCTGTCCCTTTTTATGCAAAGAGAAAAGACTGGAAAAAAGTGAGAGTTTATGAAGTAGTGGTGCTCTTTTCTATGCCCGTTCCTGATGGTTTTAGTTTTCTTGAGGCAGAGACACAAAGAAAACTAAAATGAGAACAAAATTTTACTCTGTGTATTTTTTAACACATACTTATTTTCTCATATTATAGTTCTTGCAAAAGTAAAAAAAAAGGCACTGACAATTTTATCCAGTATTTTTTTCTTAAATAAAATTTAACAGGAAGAAACTTGCTTTTTGCAAGCCCATGGTAGTTTTCAACTGCTTTCAGAGGAGCAGCACTAACTTCCCAAACCCTTCAGGGAAAAGTACAGTGAGAAGAGGCAGCATCAAGTAAAGAGATTAGGAGAGCAGTTTACCACCACTTGTAAAAATCCATCACGTGGTGCTGCTTGCTCGTGAAGGAGCTGATCCACTACCCACTGAAGTAAATGAAGTAAATGGGTTTTAAACCCATGCTTCTAATTCCAATTCACAGGGTAGCAAGTCTTCAGACAGTGGAGTGCAAAGGTTTTAAACATTTTATTTCTGAATAATGAGTAATAAAACTTAGGGAACTCAGTCATTTGAGTAAAAACTTTTTTTTTCCCTTTTTCACCCAATGGATCAACTCTAAGACCATGAAAAGGTCACCAAATGAGATTGTCTAATGTTTACACATAGAGAGCAACCTGTATGCATCCTCAACAAAAAACACAAGATAGAAACTAGCTCAATAGGTCCACATCTGAAGAAAAAGAGTTGCATCTCAGGTGGAACAAACAGCCAGGTCAGCAAAGGCCTCCAGTGGCCCACTTGTCTACAGTCCTGGGGTTTAAGCAGCTCCAGAGCAGAGGCAGCCAAACAAGTGATAATGTTGAATTGCACTGTGTAAGCTCACACCCAGTCAGGGCTTCACTGCCATGAAAGAGCTCTACCCAGCAGAGTGCTGCCTCTGAAGACTCAAACTGAGGGGCAGATTGTGCCAGAGATCCTTCAGCCAACACAGAACAGAGAGAATGGATCATATATAACTGTATGCAAGGTAGAGTGAACCACGGATATATGGAAATGCTCTGAACAGCAACTGCCATAGAAAAGCTACCAGTGAAATCAGACACATTCACACGCTTTCATCAGCTAAATAAAAGTTCCATTCCTGGCTAACCATATTCAACAATCAATTGGCTACTCACTGTTAGTATGCACTGACTTACAAAATCAGATGATTCAATTGTCATAGCAACAGTATCCCAAATTTGGGCTGTCAGGGTATATGCGAACAATCCATCTCTCAATTCATATGGCCCCTCCTTGGGCTGATGCAGCATTCTACACTGGGGTGCTAGAAAAAACAGCAAGTGCTATTGTGTGTGAATGGAAAATGCAGGTGTGCCCATAGAATGGCAGTGGCAGAAGGGTTCTCACTTCAGGTACCACTGATAGTTCAGACTGAGAGAGGCAGCTACGCTAGAGCCCTCCACCTCCTGCATGCCAGGCTTCATAGGAAGGAAACAGGGAAGAGTGACCAAATGCAGAACACCTGTCTATTCTCCCTGCCAGAACAGATGTGACCCCTCTAGAAGAGCAGTGTAGCTCACCCAGGTGTGTAGATGAACCAATCCCCAGAGAAGGCTGTTTTTTTCTCCCCCATTCCTGAGGTGCACTGCCACACCACTGCTGCAGCATCTCCTTTACTTCTCTGCCAGATCCCAGGTTCTGTGCTGTGCAGAGGAGGGGAAGGAATTGCAGTGACCTGGCAGAGGCAGGGCCAGGAGAGTGAAGAGATGAGCCATGTGGGTGGATGAAAACCATCTCCTGTAGCAGCAGCTCCCTGTGCTCCCTGACTCTGAGGTATTCACAGGCAAGTGGGGGTAGAATGGAGACAACAGCTGTGCTGGGAAGTGCACAGGGAGGGAGGCACCAAAGGCTTCCCTCCAATGCCAGTACCAGGCTGCAAATGGATCAGAGTCTGGGTTATCCAGTTTGTAGTGGTAAGAGTTGTGAGCTGAAGTTAACAGAGCAAATGTCCTCTAAATCCCACTGCTACTAAATTATCTTTCAATGTTCACATGATATAAAGCTTTGTTAAGATCAATCCTTATGTCCTGTAAGCACCTGATCCTCTCAGGCACACACCACATGAAGAATTAAGGTGTCCTCAGCGAGGTGTGTCCATTTTAGACTTCCCAGGTATTCCACTACCAATTTTCATTGAACTTTGCATGGCCAAGGACAAAACATGAACATCAAATTGCCCCTTTACTGATGGAGAAATTGTGAATTCCAAAAATTTCAGAACATCTTTAAATGGCCTCCCCCTACCCTTAAAAATATCAAGCTTACTAAAACTCAATACTAGCACTTTGACTCCTCCTACCTGGGTTGCACCTCAGGTCAAGTCCTAGTTACTATCTAATGTCACCTGAATCCTGGAAGTAGTCAGCACTCAGTTTTTGAGCAGAACCATTTCTCCCTCAGTCTTACTGTTAGGAAAGTCAATTCAAGACACTATTCTCATGCAACCATGTTGTTCTGCCCATCAGTCACGAAAATCTGGCTGAAGGAGGCAAGTGAGCTCCCTAACAAGAAACAGAAAGCCTTCCACAAAGAAGAGTAGAGCCAGTGAGAAATGACAAACAGCAAATCCCCACTGCCCCTCAAGCGCTCAGGAGTAAAGGGCCTGGCAAAGAGCTCAATCCCTTACAATGAGCTTCCCAAGATCTGCTTCTTTCTCACAGGGCATGAATCAAAGTCTGTCCAGTCATCAGGCTTTCTGCACCAAGTTTTGTAGCTGTTGCTGGTGTTAATCTTTTTTTTTTTTAATGTTCCATATTGATCTCTTATACTAAGAAGACTTGTCAATAATCAACTATGAGAATAGGAAAAAGGGAAACTCTAGCAGTTCCAGTTAATTGATTGTAACATAATAATATGCAACTTTTAGATACACATCTGTGCTATTTGATCTACAGTCAATCTATCAAAGCAGTGAACTTCAGCACTCAGGGGCATGTCTGTATAGATCTACTTTTTCAATTTTGCCTGCAGCCCTCTCTCTTTCCATCTGCACTTGCTTTCCCAAAGAAACATCTCTGCAGAGTGACATGAAAGAAGCCCAAAATTCCACCTGTATTAATTTGTCTCTCCTCCAATAGAAAGACCAGTGAAGCTTTCATGTCCAACTTGCACAATGCCTTGACACATTTCTGGGTTCTGGATGAGCTATTCTAACTAGCTACATGAAGACAAATTACATGAAGTGCTTGCTTGAAATTCATTGAAATTCCTCTGGTTACCTGAATAGTTCTACAGGCTACTAAATATAAATGCAGCGCTGGATTTTAAACTTTAGATTTTACTTTTTAATAAATCTGGGAAAGTGTAATGTCCTTGCCAAAGTCATGCTATGAAGGCAATATGCAAATATTAAATATGAGAATGAAGAATAACTGAAAGGTATTAAGTAGAAATTGCAAGTAACTGCTGACAGTGCCTGAAAGCTAATGATGTTAATTAACAGTATTCCCAGGGATAGGTCCAAAGAAGGAATGGGGAATGCAGTAACACAGACTTGACTTTTATGTTTTCTTTATAGAATTCTTATAGAATACAAATTAAGTCAGAAAATGGCAAGTTCTAATTAATATGGCTAGATAGCAAAGAAGACAAAGTAAACAAGTAGATGTACCTGCCTTATAAAAAATTCACAAACAGCTCCTCCTATTCTTTCAATTAAGCCTCCAATATAAATGTGCCATGCCCCTTCCTTTATTGGGTATCATGGAAACAGAGCAAAATTTGCTTCACTATTTAGTCAAGAAGATGGATTCAGTTTATATTAGAATATAAGACCATTCTGAAAAAAAAACACAACAGTATGTGTTTTTCTCAAAGAGCTCATATACTCTTGTTCTATTAGAATGTTGCAAGTCAAAGAAGTATCAGGATTTCCAAATCCCAGTTAATAAAAAAATCTTTCCTCAGTCAACTTCCAATCTCAACAATAGAGTAGAGGGCTGCTAACAGCCCCATTGCAAACTCTGGATGTAAATTTATAATTTTCTGGACAAAAGTAACACCACAGATTCAGACAATACTCAGCTACCAATGTCAGCTGTGTAGGTAGCAGGACTTACCAGAATGATACAGCAACACTTTATTTGGGTTTTGATTAAAAAATAATTTATTCCTTTAAAATGCTACCATTTCTGTTTCTGCTTCTCTCCTCCTTTCACTTTGATGAATAAAAAAAATTTGCAAGGCAACCCAAATCAAAACAATTATTTCTCACATGACACTGTGTTTAGAATAATAAAAAAATAAACAGTAGCTTCAAGAGATGGTATTTCTGACTAGTACACAACACAAAAATATGTACAGCAGACAGGCATGAGGCAAGAGGTACAAAGCCTTTATGAGGGGGTGTGCTGGTTTTGCATAGCACGGCTCTTGATGGCAGGGGAGCCACGGAGGTGGCTTCTGTGAGAAGCTGCTGGAAGGTTCCACCATGCCCAGCAGAGCCAATTCCTCATGGCTCTGAAGATGGACACACTGCTGGCCAAGTCTGGGCCAGTTAGAGAGGTTGGTAATGCCTCTGTGATATTATTATCATTTAAGAATAAAATCAAAGCAAAGTGAGGGCACAGTTTGAATTCCAGCTAGAGAAGAGGAGGAGGTGAGAACATGTGAGGGGAACAACATGGGGACACCAGGGTCAGTGGAGAAGGAGGGGCAGGAGGTGCTCCAGGCACCGGAGCTGAGATTCCTCTGCAGACCCTGGTGATGGCCATGCTGAAGCAGCTGAGCCCCTGCAGCCATGGGGATCCATGGGGGATGCAGAGATCCACCCACAGCCCCTGGGGATCCATGGGGGATCAGAGATCCACCCACAGCCCCTGGGGATCCACGGGGGAT